>CAUYLG010049847.1:0-51511 GCA_963573385.1 Cacajao melanocephalus
TTTAAATTTTGCACAGTTTGACTTCCGTATTAGTCCATTTTCACATTGCTGTAAAGAATACCTGACACTGAGTAATTTATGAAGAAAAGAGGTTTCGCTGACTCACAGTTCTGCATGACTAGGGAGGCCTCAGGAAACTTATAATCATGGCAGAAGAGGAAGCAGGCACATCTAACATGGTGACAGGTGAGAGGGAGTATGTGAAGGAGGAACTGTCAAACAATTATACCTTATGAAAATCACTATCATGAAAACAACATGGGGAGACCACCTCCACGACCCAATTACCTCCTACAAGGTCCCTCCCTCAACATGTGAGGATTACAATTCAATTTGGGTGGGGACACAGAGTCAAACCACATCAAATGTCTTTCTGTCCTTGTCCCTATTCTGTCCAAAGAGAAGATAAAGGAAGATGGATAGAGATAATTGCAATTTATAATTATCAAGTGCCTACTTTGTGCCAGCACTTTAATAAGTACATAAATTATCTCATTTATTCTTCTCCAAAACTGTGAGATAAAAACTTTCATTATCCTTTTACAGAAGAAGTTACAGTCTCATACAATTGCTATGAGGATTAAATAACAAAATATGTATAAAGCACCTGACATAGCACTTGGCAAATAATAGGTGCTAAATAAATCTTTCTCAGGTTCCCTTCCTTCTCCTTACAGAGCAACAGCCTCATTGAAAAACAGAAATTAGAGGCTTGCATACTACCTCTATGATTATTGCAGTACTAGAAGAGAGCGCTGCAGAATAAATGATGAGTCGAAATTCAAAATTAATCCTGATAGTCAAGAGTTCTGGGCCAAAATTATCAAAATGAAATGAAACAGGGTTAATGTGAAGACTTACATTTAGGTTTGAAAAATTAATCAAGTAAGCTTAGGAGAAACTTGACTAGACACTAACTTATATAAAACAGAGCTTGGGTCAACCAGCAGCTTAAAATGAGCCAAAAGTGATACATGGCTCCTAGAAAAATAATTATCTTGTTCTTGGTCTTCACAGATTCAAAAATAGTGTATCAATAGTGATGCAAGAAGAGAAGTATCCCCATGCACTCTGCACTGGTCAAAGCACAGCTAGAAAGTCAAAACTAGATGTGGGCTCCATGTTTCATGAGGAAACTGACAAACTAGACTTTGTCCAGAGTAACCAGGATGCCAAGGCATCTGGAATACGTCACCAAGGCATGACTGAAGGAATAGCAATATCCCCAACCAAACACTGATCCAGCCCATTTGGACTGCTCACTGTACCACCAATGTCTATTCCACTAACCAAACTCACAGTGTGCCCTGCAGCCTGCCACACCCAATGAGGCAGTTCAGTAGGCTCTGAGAATCAAAGGACTGTGGTGCTAGCATGAGCTCCCACTAACCAGAATGCAACCCTGAACCTCTCTGAGCCTCAGTTTCTTGATATATAAAATGATGAGCTTGGACTTAGATCTCTGTGGAATGTTTGGGCTGAAAACTAACAATTCTGGGCTCAGAAATGGCCAGTCTCACTCTCACAGATCAGCTTATTGAGAGCACTGGTCACACTCTTGACCTCCTAGTCCTCGTTACAACACAGCCTGAAACTTCTGCATCGCCTAAATCAGTGAGGTTTCCATGCAGCATCGTTTTTGTCAGATTCTTAGTAAAGAATGGGTCTTGAGGCCAGGTGTGCTGGTTCACTCCTGTAATCACAGCACTTTGGGAGGCCAAAGCAGGCAAATCACTTGAGCCCAGGAGTTTAAGACCAGCCTGGGCATTATGGGGAAACCCTGTCTCTGTTTTAAAAAGAAATATTAGCCAGGCATGGTCACTCATGCCTGTCATCCCAGGAACTCGAGAGGTTGAGGTGGGAGAATCAGTTGAGCCCAGGAGAAAAAGGTTGCAATGAGCAGATATCACACTGCTGCACTCCAAATGGGTGACAAAGACAGAGCCAAATCCTGTCTCAAAGAAAAAAAATAATAATGGGTCTTGGAATCAAAGTTTGGGAATGCTTCCTACTCCTTTCTGCTCTTAGAGATTCACAATGCATCTTAGCACCTTAGCATGTGAAGGATCCTAAAATGTCCAGCAACCCAGAAACCAGTATAACTCTGTTCAGTTAACATTTTTAAACTTATCGTAATCCCTTGTGTTAAATATCAGTCAACAGTCACGCTTTGTGAAACAATGACTTGGATTAATGATAATCAGTTACTTTATACCCTACCAAGTTTTCCTTTCTTCTCTATGAGCCCTAATGCACCATCAGCAAAGAATCGCAGCCATCAGACAGCCATAGGCTTGGGTTATGCATGCTTGTAAAGAAAGTGAGCCTTTCAGAATCATCCAATCACCACCCACAATCCTGGAGAGCCAGGGGCACCCACCCACTTGGAATTGCAACCACATGTACATGTTCCTAGAGTCAGGTTTCAGGATTCAGCCCTACCTGACATGCACCTTATCCTCAGGATCTAGGTCTCTCAAAATCAGTCATTTAAAAAGTGTACGAAAAGAGAAGAAATAGTTGATTATTTTTCAAACTCCTTCCAAAAGTAATTCCTTACATTTCTAAATTATTTTAAGAAAAAACAGTCAAAAGCCTCAGTTATCATGTGTGTGGAAGTATTGAAAGCGAGAAACAAGAATGATGATAGATACAACTAAAATAAGGTATGAAAAAAGGATTTTTTTAAATCAGAAATTCATATTAGCACTGCTCTGTTCTTCATTTTAGCATGAAATTCATTGTAAGGGCAAACTCCAGGATATCCTACAGCAATAATCTACACTGTCCTCATAACCTTTAAAATGACTTAATGAAGGCAGAGTTAAGTCTTGAAAGGTTTCATTACCATTAAAGGAGTGGCCTATTTACTGGTCTCTTTCATAATGTTAATGTGATTTTCCTAGCACATAAAATTAATTACTAGGAGACATAATATATTACCCAAGGACCCACCTTGCATGGAAAATTAATAGTACATCCATGTCTTTATTCCTGTTGCCCACTCTGCAACAGGAATTTTTTGCCCATCCAAATCACGTTTATCTTTAAGTCCAACTCTCTTTTAGAGACAGGGTCTGATCCTGTTGCTCAGGCTGGAGGGCAGTGGGTCAATCACGGCTCACTGCAGCCTTGACCTTCTGGGCTCAAGCAATCCTCCCACCTCAGACTCCCAAGTGGCTGGGACTACAGGCACATGGCACCATGCCCTATTTTTTGTATTTTTTTTTTATAGATACAGGATTTCAGCATGTTGCCCAGGCTGCTCTTGAACTCCTAGGCTCAAGCAAATCTCCTGCCTCTGCCTCCCAAAGGGCTGAGATCAAAGGTGTGAGCCATCGTGACCGGTCTTTAAGTCCAACTCTCTCTTTCTTGCTTGAAATATTCTTCCTCAGTCTTTCAAAGTTGTAACTCCACATGCTACAGACTGTGACTACAAGCACAAATTGGAATGAGGGGGCCATAGGAGGCCAGTCTCAATGAAGAGATGTACGTCACAGGCTGTAGGGAAAGTTCAGATAGGTGGATATAGTGGAGGAAAATCAAAGGAGCCCTAAAAAACGATCAAGTAATTGAGCTTGGTATAAATAAAACAGTAGTTCCCTTTTATCAAATACTAGTCATTTATTCAGCCATTGTTACAGTCAGCCCTCCATATCCCTGGGTTTCCACATCTGTAGGTTCAGTGTCTGTGGATTCAGTCAACCATGGATCAAAAATATTTGGAAAAAAAAAAATGCACCTGTACTAACATGGACAGATTTTTTTCTTTTAATTATTCCCTAAACAATACAGTATAACAACTATTCACATAGCATTTACATAGTATTAGGTATTATAAGTAATCTAGAGATTATTTAAAGTACATGGAGAATATGCATAGGTTAAATGCAAATACTATAGCATTTTATATCAGACACTTGCACATCCACGGATTTTGGTATCCTTGGGAGGTCCAATCCTCCACAGATACCACAGAAATGACTGTACTTAAATACAAAGCACAAGGTTCAAATCTTTACTCTGTCTCTTCCCAGACGTATTAGTGGGCAAGTTACATAATCAATATATTAGGAATAGGTTCAATGCCAGATTTCAAGGGAAAAATAAAAATAAATAGCAGTACCTTAAGTGGGATAGAAGTTTATTTATCTCTAGTATAAAAGTTCAGAGATATGCAGTCTAAGACTGGTATGAAGGTCTGACTGACCAAAGTCCTTAGGGACTTAACTCCTTCCATTCTCAATCTCATCATCCTGGAATGTGGCCTCATTGTCACAGTCCTAAGAAGTATCCAATTCTAGGCAGTGAGATGAAAGAAGGAATAAAAGGCATATACTAACTGTCTCTTAGAGAAATTTTCATAAGCTACTGCCTACTACACTCTAAATCCCACTGGCCAGACTTAGTGATATGGCCACACTTAACTGCAAGGGATAATGGAAAATGTCATCTTTAAGCTGGACAGTCATATAACCAGCTAAAAGTACCTATTGGTATTGTTGAATGGAAAAAAACTATTAAGGGACAACTAACGGTTTCAACTGCAGTTTACCTGAAAATAAAGACAATAACTACTGCATGGAATTACTTGGGAGATGGTCAGAATTAAATGGGAACATACATACAAAGCATCTTGCATAACGCTGCATGAATGAGAATCTCAGTCCTTCTCCTCTGTATGCTCAAAAATAAGCTTCTCTCTTGTCTACCTTGCATCTTCAGACCTAGATACAATTCATTAAACTTTCCAAGCAGAAAAATTAATATACCATAATTTCTTCCTATTTTGACTTGCAGATATCAGCAACCAACCACAAAATACTGCTCAGTATATTTCTCAGCCTTGCATAACCATTAACATATATTTCAAAGCTGCCCCAATGGGATAATAGCAATTAAATTCTGAGTTTACACTCTCTCTGGAATATGAGCTTCACAAGACCATGGCCTTGCCTGATTCATTCACAGGAAAGCCCTAGAAGAATACCTGGCATGTAACTGGGAACATTCAGTATTGGTTGAAGGAACTGATACTGGAATTATCAAAATATATAGGAGAAAATAAGAATGTTCAATATTAAAAAGAAAAGGAGGAAGCCAGCAGGATACATCACTATTGCAAAGCACTTTGGAGCCTTAAATGGCAACACTGTGGATCAGGTATTTAGATATAACTCTCCCAGTACAGTACACAATAAAGGCTGGTTACATTCCAGAATAAAAACTTTTTAAACACATGAATTGAGCTAGCAAGAAAGTAAAGGTATTCTCTGAAGGCCAGAAAAGATAAGAATGCTCAAATTGAAAGAAATCACAAGTGTTCAAGCTGGAAATTGCTTTTGGTGGTCTAAGAAGATAAAGCCTGTGGCCTTAACTGGATATGAGGTTAATTTGAAGATATTCACTTTTTAAAGCAGAGATCTCAAGAGGGTAAACATCCTTTCCTAAGTGAATGACCTACAGGGGGACAAATATCCCCCAGAGGGAGTTAGTAAGATACATTATTATCTTATCCTAGCTCTTGTTGAAGCTAAAAAATAGAAAGAAAGAAAAAAAAAATCTACCCTAAGAATTCCTAACAACAAATCTACATTTAAGGGATTTAGAATAAGAACTCAAACCATCTATATAATGAAAAAAAGAAAACTCAAGCCAAAAATGGAATTTTAAAAGTATCCCAAGTAGATAAATGCCCCTCGGCACCTAGAAAAACCAAATGAGCATTTTACCTGAAAAAATACATTTTTAAACCAGGCCTCAAATAAATTTCACAGACAAACTCACAATCGAAAATCACTAAAAACAGCAGTAAATAAACTGCCATGAGGAAGAGGAGGCAGAAACAACAAACCACAGAATCAGAATGGCAAAGACAGCAGATGTTGGAATTATCAAAGAGAAACTATAACATAAGAATGTGTAGTATTGTTTTTAAAAATATAGGGATAAATTAAAAAATTGGTAAAGAATCAGGGACTATGGAAGGTGACCAAGCAAATGTATTAAGAAATCAAACAAATTCCAAAAATGCAAATAAAATAACTGAAATTAGAAGCTTCATGAAAAGTTAAACAGTAGATTAGACCCAGCTAAAGAAAGAATTAGTGAACTGGAAGACAGATGTACAGATATCTCAGAGTTCCTCTTAAAAGCATCCCTGAAGAGACATAGATTTGAATGCAAGTAGTTAATTTGGAAGGGGAAAGAAACACCAGTGAAGAAGTGAGTAAATGGCAGGGAGAAGGCAAAGTAGCCAATTAAGGTGATACTTAGCTTTTTACCACTCTGGAAAACTGGAGCTAAATAGCACTGGAGGCACTCTAAAAGTCCATTTAAAACACATACCTCAAGGTTGTCCCCCCTGAGCTGCTGCATTTATTCACCCATCAGTCATTGACTGAGGGCTGTTCCTGCTAAACCATTAATTGCCAGGCACTTCTGACCTTCACAGGAGTGGCAAAATGGGCTCTGAAAGCCAGAGCAAAGAAATTCAGATGTTGGCAGTTAAAAGCTAGGCAGATACACTGATGTGGTAAATACAGAGGGATACATACAGACAAAGCACTGACTCCATCTGCTATAGTGGTTTTGAAGAAATTACAGAATGCACCATAGGGAGACAAAGAATTGGAAAATGTAAAAGAAAGATTAAGAGTCACAGAAGATAGAGAATGTGCATATTATATGATCTTGCAATTCCACTCCAAGGTATATTACCTAGAGAAACTATAGCACATGGACACTATAAAGTGTATATAAGACTTTGCATAGCAGCACAGTTCATAAAAGCAAGAAACTTTAAAAATATATCTATCAAGTATAAGACAGATAAATTGGGGTCTGTTTTTACAAAGAATTCCACAAAGCAGTAAAAATGAAGAACTGTTCACATACGTCAGAAGAAATAAATCCCTCACACACAGTACTGAACCAAAAAAGCAAATCACAGAAGAATATGTACAGTATAATTTCATTTACATAAAGCTTAAAAACAGGCAAAACAAATAATATATTGTCTAGGACTTAATAAAAATAACCAATTATTATGTAGTACTTAACCTATGCCAGGCACTTGTCTGAACATTGTACATATTAATTGCACTCATTTAAGCCTTATAACAACTCTGTGAGGTAAGTATTATTCTTACTCCCAGTTTACAGATGAGTGCACTGAAACAGAGAAGTGATTTTTCCCACAGTAATTTTCATATGTGCAGTAAAAATAGAAAGGAATGCAACAGAAATATTAGCCCAAAGTCAGGTTTGTGGTTATTTCTGAAGAGAGGGATAGAACTAGAGGTGCATCAAGAGTTCTGAAAACATCTTCTTTTCTTACATGTATCATGGTATATTAGTCTGTTCTCACACAGCTATAAGGAAATACCTGAGGGCTGGGTGCAGAGGCTTATACTGGTAATCCTAGCACTTTGGGAGGCCAAGACGATGGATCACTTGAGGCCAGGAGTTCAAGACCAGCTGACCCAATTTAGCAAAATGCCATCTTTACCAAAAACACAAAAAATTAGCTGGGCACAGTGGTGGGTACCTATGGTCCCAGCTCCTAGGGAGGCTGAAGCATGAAAATTGCTTGAACCTGAGAAGCAGAGGTTGCAGTGAGCTGAGATTGTGCCACTGCCCTCCAGCCTAAGTGACACGGAAAGGCTGTCAAAAACAAAAAAAGAAAGAAGAAATACCTGAGATTGGGTAATTTGTAAAGAAACGAGGTCTAACTGACTCATGGTTCCACAGGCTGTACAGGAAGCATGTCTAAGGAGGCCTCAGGAAACTTACAATCATGGTAGAAGGCAAAGGGGAAGTAGGTACATGTTACATGGCTGGAGCAGGAGGAAGAGCTGGGGGGTGGGGAGAAGTGCCACACACTTTTGAACAACCAGATCTCATGAGAACTCCATATCATGAGAAAAGTGAGGGGGAAAATCTGCCCCTATGATCCAATCACCTTCCACCAGGCCCCATCTCCAGTCTTGGGGATTATAATTTGACATGAGATTTGGGCAGGGACACAAACCCACACCATATCACATAGGCATGTAAGTGTTCATGTTGTTACTATTCTTTAAGCATGTGTTATATACTCTTTTTGTGTATAATATATTTCATAATAACAATTATTAAGAAAGAAATACATTGGCATAAGCAAAGATTAAAAGGGGCAAGTGAGTTTATTTCAACTAAAGAGTTTATTACAAAATGAAAAATAGTTTATTAGAAAGCTAAACAAGAAAAAGCCATAACAAAAAGGAGAAAAATACTTGGAATTGATAGAAATATTGTTATTATAATAAAGAAGACTTCTACTTGACTGTCCAGTTCAATCTAGCATGAAAGGCTTACAATTATAAATAGATCAGCAACAGAAACCTATAATTAAATGAAAGACAGAGAGCAACAGCTTTGGAAAGAGATACATCAAAATGTTTTCTCATGCTAAGATGGAAGGGTTGCGATAATGATGGCAGGATTGTGAATGATTTCCTCCCTTACTTTTTAAAATTACGGACAGACTCTGGAGTTAGATAGACATGACCTTGAATTGAGCATCCATAATTCATTGGTCCTGAGATCTTAGAAAGTTTGCTTAATCTCTGAGCTTTAAATTCCTCCCATGTAAAATGAAGATAGAGCTTCAAAAGTGTGCTCAGAGGTTTTAATGAGATAATCTATATTAATCGCAGAGCACCTAGCTTGTAGTAAGTCAACAAAATTTGGTATGGTTACTTCTAGTGACCATTGCCCCCCTTTATTCACCTTCACCACATTTATTTTGGGGTACCCTCTCTTTCTCAGGAATTGAGTGATCATGATGGGAGCCCATAACTCAAGATAGGGTAATAAGACTCAATGCTAAAATTTTAGATGGAGTTACCGGAAAGAGGCGCCATCTTTTCTCTGACATTACCAGCTCCAAAGATGTAAGCTAGAGCCTAGGCAACAAGCATCTTTGGAATCACAAAAGTAGAAGTGAAGCTGCCTGGAAATAAAATTAACTCAGAAGAAGATGGGAGGAGAGAGAGAAAGAAAAAGAGAGAGAGAGAGACAGACGAAGTCCTGAAGACAACATTGAAGCCCTAGAACCCAGCCACAACTAAACAGACTTAACTTTTCTGTAAATAAATGTTTTGCATAAATTATGTTTCTGTCACTAGAAATCTAAAAATCCTAGCTAATAAATGAGTTAGTGTATAAAGTACAGTTAGAGCAATATAAATCAGGTATTATACTATTAATATATTGTTCTTTCTTTTTTCCTACACTAAGTTAAGTTAGCATGTGTTTTTATTGCTTATTTTCTTATTATTTTTCTATTTTTACCTACGTAGATTTCTTTCAGAGTTTTTAAATTATTGCATGTGTTTATTGTCTATGTGTGTTTTTTTGTTCTCTCTGAAATGTTTGCCAATATAGTTGAATATTTTAATTATCAAATTTAGAACTTTACCCACAGATAACTGCAGCCCCAACTGACAGCCTGACTTATCTCATCCTAATAAGTCCCTCCCAGATTCCTGACCCTCAGAAACTGAAATAAATGCATGTTTGTTGTTTTAAAGCTGCTAAACTTTAGGGAATTATGTTATGCTGCAATAGACAACCAACACAGTCTCTTTTCATAAGTTTTATATTTAACCAACGGTTATATTCACTTTCAAGCAGAAAACTTTCTTCAAATGAGTTTTTTTTTCTTTGTTCCTTTGAACATGTTGTCTTTGTTGTTTTTTCCCTCAGAAACTGTTATTCCCAAAGAATTGGGATCTCTAAGACCTGTCATCCAACTATTAGCTTATCAGTTTAAGTATTTCATTCTTACACTTTTGAAACAGTCCTTAAATTTGTCCTCTACTATATGAATTACCTTTTCCATGGTTGCAAGTTTGCTATTTGCTGCCTGAAACCTGGTATCATTATGCTATTATATTTAGATTTATTACAGTCTTTTCTTGTCTTGGATTTTTCACACATTTTTTCATAATAGCCTACTCTTGTTTCTCTGAGGAAAAGTTGCCTTACATATTTTTGAATAATTGCAGCTGATATTTTTTCTAAAATTGGCCTCCGTTTCTTGTAGTAAATCTATTTCAGGTGCAGGCCATTTTCCTGAATCATCAGGACAAAACAGCATTAGTGGTGGATATGGTTTGGCTGTGTCCCCACCCAAATCCAAATCTCATCTTGAATTGTAGCTCCCACAATTCCCACATGGGAGAGAAGCTCAGTGGGAGAAAATTGAATTATGGGGCAGTTTCCCCCATATTGTTCTCATGGTAGTGAATAAGTCTCATGAGATCTAATGGTTTTGCAAGGGAAAATCCCTTTCACTTGGCTCTCACTTCTCTCTTGATGACCCCATGTAACACATGCCTTCTGACATGATTGTGAGGCCTCCCCAGCCACATGGAACTGTGAGTCCATTAAACCTGTTTTCTTTATAAATTACCCAGTCTTGGATATGTCTTTATCAGCAGTGTGAAATGGACTAATACAGTGGTTAAGCCTACAGATCAGGAATCATTCTGCCCAGGTTTATATCCCAACCTATTAGCTCCAAGACCTTGGAAAAACTGCTTAAACTCTGTGTTTCAGTTTTCTATCTGAAAAAATGGGGTGAGAGTAGTACCTGCCTCATAGAGTCACTAGACTAAAACATGTGAAATGCATAGAACCACTTCAATACCTGTGTGTGTGCTCAAAAATATTAGTCATTATTACCAAAACAATGACCAACTTGTGCTGTGGAATGTGATCATACCACCCCATCCACTTCCCACTAGATTCTTCTCTCTTTACTCATCTTCTCACGGTCCTGGTATAAAAGGAAAATCAAGATGCCAAGTTTCCCCTGGGCTCAGTAACAGACTGGTATGAGGCCCTATCCTAAGGAATGGTTAAAAGCCAAGCTTGCCTCTCTCCCTGGTTAAGGCTAAGATTTTTATAAAACAAAAGATAATTTTTTAAAACTCAATACCAGGTTCCATAGCTTACACCTGTAATCCCAGCACTTTGAGATGCTGAGGTAGGAGTATCACTTGAGCTCAGGAGTTCCATACCGGCCTGAGCAATATAGTAAGACACCATCTCTACTAAAAATCGAAAAAATTAGCCAGTGTGCATGGTGGTGCATGCCTGTTGTCCCAGCTACTTGGGATGCTAAAGTGGGAGGATCACTTGAGCCCAGGAGATCAAAGCTGCAGTGAGCTATGATCACACCAGTGCACTCTAGCCTGGGCAATAAAGTGAGACACTGTCAAATAAATAAATGAATTAAAGCAAATTGCCTGTTCGGCATCAGGTGAGTATAGATCGGGGCTATTATTACCATTGCTTACAATTTTCCCCGTATGGATAACAGAAGAATGGGTTCCTAGGGGAAGGATCCCTGTGTGTTTACATAGTAGAAAAAAGCATACTCAAACCAGGTCCCTGCAACATTGAATGGTACTTTTCACCAACAAACTCCTTTTCACTATCGCAAGAACTTCTAAGTCTCATTCCACCATAGCTTCAGACTCGAAGTCTAGGATCTTGTGATCTGTATTAGGTTTGGATGTGACTCCTAATTTGGAGAGTTATAAATTATCTACCTCCATATTCCTGAGACTCAATGGAGAAATAGTATAATTGCAATAAGCCTTTCCTTTTGAAATAGTGAAGAATTGCAGGCACACAGCCATCATTAGTCCAAAACCATTGAAATATCCTCATCAAATGTTGTGAAGTCTTCCCCATTTTGGAGGTAAGCAATGTTACCTTAGTCCTTGTTCTGCTCCCTGGAGTAGCTCCTTATACACCACTCTCCATACCTCTTGGCTTTGCCCTCTGCGATGTCCTTTTTTCTCCTCATCACTTCTGTGGATGTGTCTGAAGAGGACATTAGAAAATATGCACATTTTACTAGCTTAGCAAATTTCACAGCCTGTGTCTTGTCTGTGGAAAGTTTGGATGAGGTGAGCATATTTTGCATGTGGGAAAAATGCAAATCATTGTGGCCAAGACGACAGACTGGAAGATTTCATTATCACCTCAATTCTTCATCCTTTCCTGCACACAAACTTTTGGCCATGTGACTTTTCAGTCCAGTAGGCCGGGCATAGTGGCTCACACCTGTAATCCCAATATTATGGGAGGCCGAAGCAGGAAGATTGCTTAAGGCTAGGAATCTGAGGCTAGCCTGGGCAACACAGTAAAGCCTCTCTACCAAAAAATAAAAATAAAAAATTCTTAATTAAGCCAGCCATGGTGGTGCTTGCCTTGAGTCAGTTATTCAGCAGGCTGAGGTGGGAGGACAACTTGAGCCCAGGAGTTTGAGGCTGCAGTAAGCTATGATAGCACCACTGCATTCCAGTCTGAGCAACAGAGCCAGACCCTATCTCTAAATAAATAAAAGCATTTTTCCACCCCTTGACTTGGGGCTTGGCCATGTGGTTTGCTTTGGCCAATGGGATGTTGGTAGGTAAGTCACAGGCAAGGGCTTGCCCTGCACAGTGGTGACTCTGCCTTCACCATGAGAAGAATATGCCTGGACCAACCCACTGGATCCAAGACAAGGATGAGAGACATCTGGAGTAGAGCTGTCCCAGCTGCCTAAGCCTGAAGGAGAGTGAGTAGCAGGCCAGCCTATATCAGCTGAGCCCCAGCTGACTCACAGGCTCATGAAGGCTAATAAATCATTGTTGTCTCAAGCCGCTGTGTTGTGAAGTAGTTATTATGCAACAATTGCAAACCAATACACTTGGAAAAATAAAGCATTTGCACAAAAGCCTTATGTAGCATTATAAGCTAAACTGTGCCCCTTGAAATTGATACGATGAAGCCCTAACCTCCTGAAAAAGATTCTCTGTTGACCAAAACTTAGCCAAGCTTTTAAACTTATCTACTAATTTCATCTGTGCACTCCCCTGTAAAGCCCAGTTTTAGCAAAGAATCCTGCTAAATCAGTGTGTTAGTCCATCCTCACACCACTATCAAGAACTCCCTGAGACTGGATAATTTATAAAGAAAAGAAGTTTAATTGACTCACAGTTCCACATAGCTGGGGGGGCCTCAGGAAACTTACAATCATGGCAGAAGGCAAAGGGGAAGCAAGACACCTCCTTCACAAGGCAGCAGGAAGAAGTGCCGAGCAAAGTGGGAAGAGCCCTTATCAAACCATCAGATCTCGCGAGAACTCACTCCCTATCATGAGAACAGAATGAGGGAAACCTGCCCCCATGATTCAATTACCTTCACCTGGTCTCTCCCTTGACTTGTGGGGACTATGGAGATTATGAGGATTACAATTCAAGATGAGATCTGGGTGGGGACAGAAAGCCTAACCACACCAGTCAGTTTAGCAAGAACCCCCCACCCTCAACATCAGATCGTTCATGACATCTGATCAGGTTCCTCATCCCCCAAGTGATATGTGATGATCCTGGCCCGTCTTCAGCTAGAATCTTAAGTGGGTTTAGCCACAATCTCACTTACCTCTGATGTTTCCTCTTAGTAATTTCCCATCCACCAACACCCACCCTGCTCCTTGACTATAAAGTTCCACTTGCCCACGCTGTATTCAAAGTTGATCCCAATCTCTCTCCTTCATTGCAAGATCTATTACAGTGGTCTCTATAGCCATCTCAATGGCCCTGAATAAAGTCTTCCTTATGATGCTTTAACAAATATCATTGAATAATTTCTTCTTTAACATCCCAATGTGACTGTATTTGGAGACAGGGCCTTTAAGGAGGTAACTGAAGTTAAATGAGATTGGTTTTAAGATGAAATCCTAATTCAATAGGACTATGTCCTTACAAGTAGAGGAAAAAATTGCTCTCTCAACAAGAACACGTGTGGAAGAGCCATAAGGACACTGCAGAAGGCAGCCAACCTAGAGACGAGGACAGCAGTCATAGTAGAAGCATTTGTTGAGTGCATATCATTGGTCAGGCACCATGCTAAGAATTTTATACATATCAGTCTCTCTTGTCTTAGTGAAAGTCCTCCCTCTCCCTGATATCAACATCTCCCTTCCTGTTCTTGGGGGCAGAATGTGTCACCTTCGTTTCCAGGTAGGTGGTTCTCGGTTGTGAACCAAGGGGCCTGATGTGAACGAGACATATATGTGAGGGGGCAGATTGGGAAACGTGCTGTGTGCTTTGTCCCCTCCTGACCCCAGAGTGTCATACTAATGTTAATAGCAGCCTGGAATAGAGGGGGATAGGAAATGAAATGCTAGAAAGAAAATGAATATTAGTATTTTGTGAGGATGCTGATGGGAGTATGGATGAGATCAACGATATTGGAAGCCCAACACAGGGTCTCTCACACAGCACATATCCAGTAGACATTTATATCCAATAAACATTGGTTATATGCATGCATGAATAAATTTCTTTTTAAATTTTCCAACATAAGCTGATATTCTCCCTACTTGCTACAGTGTCAGAGCCACTAGCACAAAAATTTTAGTGCTGTAGCCCAGAGGTAGTATTTACTGAATGAATTTTAATTTTTAAAGCTATTTAAATAGCACATTTTAATATTAAAAATAGCCATATAACTGTTTCCATTATATATTCCTGACTTTATAAGTTGAAATTTGTAAATACTGGTTTTAGCTACCTATGTTTGGTATTAAGAGCATCTGCTGTGTACTAAGTTTCAATCAGGCCAATTATTTTTTTCCCCAGAGAACTCCCATGGACTAATTCAAAGATCCTGAGTCGAACAATTACAGAGTTGTCCTCTTGACTCTTGACTAAACTGGGGCTGTCTTAGAGAAGAACACCAGCAGGTGATCACCATGTTTCATTGATAGTTCAAGGAAACTTCGTGTCCAACAGGAAGCCTTGAGGCACTGCCACCTATACAAGCCTTTTCCATGGGCTCAGAGCCTGGGATGATTTTCAGGTGAGCTCCTAGAGGGTCCTAGCTCACCACTAGCCAAATTTATCTTAAGCGGACAGACCTTTCCCTATGGAACTCAGAGAAATAACCACACTCAGAAATGCTAGGAAAAAAATGTACTATTTGTAGAAAACTATTTACTCAAAGGGCTTAACCCCTTCCACGGAAGCCCTGAAGGTGTAATGTTGCAGCAGGTCATCCTCCATTGGAGCTTTCTTTTTTCTTAGCTCACTGCAACCTCCGCTTCCCAGGCTCAAGTGATTCTCCTGCCTCAGCCTCCTGAGTAGCTGGGATTAGAGGCATCCACTACCACACCTGGCTAATTTTTGTATCTTTAGTAGAGGCAGGGGTTTCGCCATGTTGGCCAGGCTGGTCTTGAACTCCTGACCTCAGGTGATCCGCCCACCTCAGCCTCCGAAAGTGCTGGGATTACAGGTGTGAGCCACCTCACCCAGCCGAAGCATTTTTTGTAACAACAAACCAGGCTGCGTGCAGTGGCTCACGCCTGTAATCCCAGTGCTTTGGAAAGCTGAGGCCGGAGGATCACTTGAGGCCAGATGTTTGAGATCAGCCTGGGCAACATAATAAAACCCCATCTCAACAAATATTTAAAAATTAGCTGGGTGCAGTGGCGTGTGTCTGTAGTCTCAGCTACTAGGAAGACAGGGTGGGAAAATCACTTGAGCCCAGGAGTCCCAGGGTGCAGCAAGTCATGAACTCAACATTGCCCTCTGGCCGGGGTGACAAAGCAGGATCTCTGTCTCAAAAAAAAAAAAAAAAAGGAAAGAAAGAAACAAGAAAACATTGTTTGAATAAACTATGATGCAGCCATATAAAATGATTGAAAGCAAATGTTTGAAAGAATAAGTTTGGTCCATATGCAATGGGAATGTCTACAAAATATAAAATTAAACAGAAAAACAGAAAAGACAAGGTATAGAAGGGTTAATATTGATCCTGTGAGTATTTTTTCAAAGAATAAACATTTACAATGGTGAACTATTTGAATAGTGATGTAATCTTTGTTCTTGATATTTCCTGTTTCTCTGTGACCTTTCTGCCATTCCAGCGGCAGTCAGAATATTCTACCTGCACTGCATCAGAGAAACACTACACAGAGAACAAAGATGTCAATTCCTGGCTTTGGAATTTTTAAATAGGCTATGATTCTGCTGCCATAATAGCTTTGAGAGGTTTGAAAACTAATGCTTTTACGTTATAAGACTCAAAAGCCTGTTATAAGACTGGCTTCCAAAATGCACATCATATATGCCACAAGCCATCATGTTGGAAGAATGTGTGCTCAGTTTGACCCATTTTTGCTCACTCTCAGACTAAAAGAGATTCCATGGACCAGGAAAGGGAAGTGAGTTAACTGCAACTGGGTCCCTAAGAAAGGGCCTTTTCCAGCCAGCACCAGGGAAGGATATGGTAGAAACCCCAGGCACACTGGGAGATCCGAGAGCAGAGAAGATATGGCCTCACTACAAGGAGGTGGCAAACATTCCAGAGTTCCTTATGTGCTGCAGGACATGGCAGCAGAAGAGCAGAGACAACCAAATAGGGTGGCCCTGAGACATCGTACATTTGCCCTGTGCGACACCCACTCAGGAATGGGGAGAATCATGCGTCTCCTGAGGCACCCAGAAGGGTCCCAGAAGTAAATGAGAAGCCAGATCTTAGAGGCCTTGAAACCAGAATGAGAAAATCTGCTACAGCTCTCTGCACAGGCCACTGGCTGGATACTGAATGGGGCAAGAGCCCCAAAATGCTCAGTGGCAATCGACACCAAGGAGCTCCTACCTCATCCATTTCACATCTCGCACCCCATCACCCTCCATCCATCACCCCTTAAAGCTCAATCACAACTGCAGGAAAGGGCGGGGGTAAACCCTGAAATGTCTGTGCTTAAGTTCACGCCTCCCAATGGCAGCTTGAAAATAGAAGTAATTGTACTTGCTTCGGCAGCACATATACTAAAATTGGAACAATATGGAGAAGATTAGCATGGCCCCTGTACAAGGATGACACGCAAATTCATGAAGCATTCTATATTTTTACAAGAAAAAAAAATCCCATCAAAAGTGGGTGAATGATATGAACAGACACTTTTCAAAAGAAGACATTTATGCAGCCAACGAACATATATCATCACTGATCATTAGAGAAATGCAAATCAAAACCACATTGAGATATCATCTCACACCAGTTAGAATGGCAATCATTAAAAAATCTGGAGACAACAGATGCTGGAGAAGATGTGGAGAAATAGGAACGCTTTTACACTGTCGGTGGGAATATAAATTAGTTCAGCCATTGTGGAAGACAGTGTGGCAATTCCTCTAGGATCTAGAAATAGAAATACCATTTGACCCAGCAATCCCATTACTGAGTTTATACCCAAAGGATTATAAATCATTCTGTTATAAAGACACATGAACACGTATGTTCATTTCAGCACTGTTTACAATAGCAAAGACTTGGCACCAACCCAAATGCCCATCAATGATAGACTGGATAAAGAAAATGTGGCACATATACACCATGAAATGCTATGCAGCCATAAAAAAGGATGAGTTCATGTCCTTTGCAGGGACATGGATGAAGCTGGAAACCATCATTCTTAGCAAACTGACAGAAGAACAGAAAACCAAACACCACATGTTCTCACTCACAAGTGGGTGTTGAACAATGAGAACACATGGACACAGGAGGTGAACATCGCACACTGGGGTCTTTTGGGGGGTGGGGGGATTGGGGAGGGATAACATTAGAAGAAATACCTAATGTAGATGACCGGGGGATGGATCCAGCAAACCACCATGGCATGTGTATACCTGTGTAACAATCCCACACAATCTACACAGGCACCCCAGAACTTAAAATATAATAGATATTCTTAACTTATTGCTAAAATAAATTAATAAAAAAAGGATTATTTCTTTAAAAAGTGAATAAAATAAAAGAATGTAAAATTTTTAAAAAAGAAAATAGAAGTAATTTATGTTGTAGGAAAATATACTATTAATAATTCTACTTCCTGCCACTTGAATGTATGGCCTAAAATTTGCCCCTGTTTAGAATCATCTATAGAAATTTCTGAAACTCTAACAATGGCCACTCCTAGAGAACGGAACTGGAAAAGAGAGGATGGAGACTTGCATTTTTCATTTTCTTCTCTCTGGATAGTTTTTTAACTATATGCAATAATGTAAATAAATACTGCTTTGACTTGGTGGAGGTACTGGGCGGGGTACACATTCTTGGAAATTGAGCATTGACTTTATCAGAGCCTCAAGGTGGTTGTAGCATCCCCTGTGGTAAAGATACAGCCCTGGAATCATACACTGGCAATAATGGCATTTTCTCTTCTAATCCCCTGAAGTCAAAACAAGACTCTCTGCCCAGTTTCTTCTGACCTCCATTTGTTCTGTTACCAGCCAATCATTCCCAGGTTGCAATTGTTTTCATGGTGTTATTCATCATGTCAAAGGATATCCACAAAGCCCTGACTGCTTCCTGAACTTTACCCTCTGCTTCTTCCACGATGTCCTTGAATAAACTCCAGACACCATGGAACTTGCTCTTGAATATCTACCATGATGTTCTCATGTGGCTCTCATTACTCACACACCTTTGAGAACTATTATGGGTTAGGACAATTCACCAGAACACAAAATAACTGGCAGACAGAGATTAAACAACATGTGTTGCAAAATACACTCAACTCAGGACAGAATGATAAAGCAGTCATCCTTTGAAAATATTTGCAGTGTGGTGCATTAATGACCATTGCCCTGACATAGAAAAACCAATGTATATGGAGAAAAAAGTATAATCTGAAACGTTAGCTTTCACTGTCCGAGAGCATATTGTGGAAGAATGACGCTCTACACTATATTTGGGTCAAAATCTGCATGAGTCACCCATTATTTCAAACAGTCCTACAGGGAGAAAACGAGATTAGAAGTGGTTGCTTTCTGACTAACAAGAGAATATACACAGTATATCTAGTGGAAAGTCAATTAACATAAAGCTAGTGAATTCAATTATGAGAGTGGTGGGTTAATTAACATGAGACTGGGGAGTTCATACACAGCTTAAGTAAGCAAATTCAATTTTCTATACAAACAATTTGTGGTTTAAGTAAATGATCACAGGCCAGGTGCAGTGGCTCACGCCTGTAATCCCAGCACTTTGGGAGGCCAAGGCAGGCAGATCACTTGAGGTCAGGAGTTTGAGACCAGCCTGGCCAATATGGTGAAACCATGTCTCTACTAAAAATACCAAAATTAGCTGGGCATAATAGTGGGCACCTGTAATCCCCACTACTTGGGAGGCTGAGACAGGAGAATCACTTGAACCTGGGAGGTGGAGGTTGCAGTGAGCTGAGATTGTGCCACTGCACTCCAGCCTGGGCAACAGAATGAGACTCCTTCTCCAAAAAAAAAAAGTAAGTGACTACAATTTCCTACAACAAACACAGTTTTTAATATTTTTGGTTATTATGAGCTTTCCAGCTAAAGAATTGCTTTCCCAGGAAGTAAAATAAAATCTATACAATTAAACAATGGAATGACTTAGAAGGCCTTTTGCTGCTGCTTCTTATATGTCAGCAAACATGAAGAAAGAAACTGCAATCATGATGATAAGAAACAAAGCACATTTAGTTTTAATTTTAATTTTAAATGGGACCTTGGACCCACCAGGCTAGTCTATAAGGGGTGTCTTGGTTTATCATCATCTTTGGTTAAGGTTCTCTACCTGTCTCATGTTTACCTAGCTGAGACATGCAGTAGAGCAACCTGCACTGAAATTTTCAAAGGACTCACCTCAAGATAGAGCCTACCAAGGCTTCCCATAAGTTAGAATTGGAACCCATCATTTCTAATTTTGTTTAAGGAATTTATTCAAAGTTGTAGTTTGGGGTTTCTTTCAAAGTTTGTAATGTTGCTCCTAGCTTCAAAAACATGCAGAGAATGGAAGTTTCATATTTAAAAACACAAGTTACATGCTGTTTTTTTGTAACTGATCATTTTACATACACACACACACACACACACACACACACACACACACACACATATCTATTTTAGGAAAATGCTCCAGAGACTAATGGTGCTCTAACAAATTAGCACTGCATGGAGCAGCATTAAACTGTCATCCATAGATTATTTGTATAACAAAAAATGATACTCAGTAAACGGAAAATAAACAATTTTTTTTCTAAAACTTAAAGCCATTTCCAATACCTCTATAGAGTTGTTGAAAATGTGTTCACAACATTCATACTTCACATCTCTTCAACTGCCGTTCATGTTCAGATGCCCATCTTAATCTTGATCCTTTCCACTCCTGCATTTGGGAACTAGGGAGAGGAAAGCCACTTTTCTGATGTGGAATAGCACATCTTATCTACTCCCTTCTCAGGACATTGGCAGGTAGGGGGCTGGGTTGAGGGGCAGAGGAAGCAGAAGGCAAAATGACCTCCATGGGCCTACACACTTAGAGATTGCAGGTGCCAGAGACATTCCAGGGAAATGGTCCCAGGTATTTGGGAATGTTGGACCCAGAACTGGATACATTTGGGCTGCTAAACCAAGGGATGGAGATGAAAGGTTCAGGGAAGGCATAAGTGGGGGATTTCCGCACCTGTCAGGCCCACACTCTCCCGTCTTTACAACTGTAGCTGCCAAACCACTGGGAAGCATAATCCATGTGTTCCACTAGCTGCCTTTGTCATGAGTCCTACTGGCCACCAGCCTTGCCCCATAGAACAGCCAGTTTAAACTAATGCTATAGTAAATGGATAATATGATCCCTGAGAAAAACTCACTGCAAGCCTCTGAGAGGGAGGTTAAGCATCTGCCCCAACTGACACTTCCCCTTCCAGGGCATGGCATTATGAGCGGAAGTGACTGCTCAGCCAAAACCACACTTCCTGCTTCCTGATGTGTAGTTGGGTACAGTGTCCCAGTCCACAATGAGGAGCAGGAGCAGAACTGGTATGTGTCCTTTGGGCTGAGCTCATTAGCAAGCTAGTATGCTTTCTTCACCCTTTCTTTCCTCTTCTCCTGGCTTCAGGTAGCCCAGAATGGGAATCGTGGGAGTTGCATGTCAAGCTGATGGAGCATTGATGGAGGAGCCTGCAAGCCTTAGTCACTGCCTAGAAGAGAGCTGCCTGCTAACCAGGAACACCTGTTTGAGACACAGTGAGGGAGAGATCAGCTTCTACTATGTTGGAGTCATTATATATTTGGGGGTTTGTAATAGCAGCTCACATATTCTAATACCTAAACCTATGTGCAAACCCTGCTCCCACATTTCAGTCAGGGCTCTCTCAGTTTCATAGCACCTTCCCAACGATGCTTTCAGACAATCTGTTTTCTCTGGCCATGTTTCTACTTGGTGTTCCAATGTAGCAAGTCCCAGGGTCTGACCAAACCCAGACAAGTGCTCCGCTTCCCCTTTTGCAATGGAAGAAGCAGGGACTGGTTCTTACTTTGAGCCAAATGAGATGAAAACTTGTCCTCACCCTCTTCCCCAGATTTATGCAGAAAGATTTCCTTGATCCTTGATCAATGGCCAGCAGCCAATCAGACAGCCATTTACATGTCCACACTGGTCCCAGCCATCAGCCAGGATCTCCATTCATTCAGCAGTATCTAGTGAGTGCCTGCTAAGTGTCGCGCATTATTCTAGGTGCTAGTGATACAGCAGAGAACAAAGTAAAGTCTCCACCCTCCTGGAATTTCCATCTTGTTGGGGAAAACAGACCACTTACATACATACATACATACTTGCAGTACTGTAATACTGGTAATTGATACCATAAAATTAGGGCGATGCAACTGTGACTTAAGAGGTAAATTTACTACATTTATCTAGGGAGAATGAGAAAGCCTTCTCTGAGAGGTCATATCTGAGCTGGTGTCTAAGTACTAAGAATATCAGGGCTAGGGCATTTCAGACAGTGGGGACAACAGGTGCAGAGGTCCTGGGAACGGAGCCTGCCTGGGATGTGTGAGGGACTGAAAGAAAGTCCAGGATGGCTGGCCTGTGGTAGGTCAAGAACGGCAACAAGTTTCCAAATGGGGGAATCATACAGAGCTGGGAGTCTGCTTCCCTTTACCCTGACCTGTCTCTTCTTCCATTTCAGTTCTGCACATTTCCAAGGCTTGTCCCACGCTTTGGGGATGGCTTAACTCTTAATTTGACTTTCCAGCTCACCTCTCCTCTGAAAGCAGTACGGTTGTCCCAACTCTCAGCCTTCACACAGGCCATGTGCCCATGCCAGGAGCACCATCCCTTCCTCAGTTTCACCCCTTCTCACTCTTGCCTCGGGACCCCCCAGCTGCCTTCACCATGGAGATTTCCGAGAGACCCACCCGCACACACCTCCCTCTGCTCTGAACTGTTTGAGCTTTGCACATCTGCATTCCTCATTCTCTATTGCTGTCTACTGCAGAGTCGAAGCCGAGTCTTCTCTTTTCCATGTATTCCCACTCAACTTCCAGCAAAGAGCGTTTCATGGAGTGGGTGTTCGATAAACACTTGTTGAATTAAAGGCACTGTACTGAAAGTACAATCGAATCCAGGATTGCCTGGTGACTTGAGAGTCAAAGGAAAGTGTAGAAAGGTGGTGGTCGTCTCAGGGCAGTTTCTGGCCAAGCCATCTCTAAAGACCTGGCTCATCACCCCTTCCTTCTATTAGGTTGGTGCAAAAGTAATTGTGGTTTTTGCCATTGAGGCAACAGCAGAACTGCAATTACTTTTGCACCAACCTAATACCTTGACTCAATACCACTGTTATGTAGAATTGTATATGCCCCTCTTTGTGCCCCAATAATCCCTGTGCATGCTTCCATCATAATTCTCATCACAACATTCTTATAATGTGCTTGCATAAACTCTGTTACCTTCTCATTTGATTATAAGATCTTTGAGGGCTGACACCATCTTGATTCATCTCTGCATCTCTAACATTTAGATTAATGGTAACAGCTTGAACTCTGCAGTCAAATAGAATCATGTTCAAGCTCTTCCTCTTATAAGCTGTGTGACCTTGAAAACCTTTCATTACTTAACCTCTCTAAGCTGAATGAGCTGATGGAGGATTGTTGAGAATTATTGTTCTCCATAATAATAATATTATCACCATCAATTTTTAATAAAGTATTATTATTAATGCAGGGACAGCATTTAATTCAATGCCTGGCACAATCAAGTGTAGTTAAATAAATGGTTAAAAGTTCATAGAGGCTGATTCTTCACCCTCTTCCTGCCTGTGTTACTGCCTTTTCCAAGAAACTGTTCCAAAAAATGATAAGTGTGATGTGTATGGCTGCTGATTCCAAAATTCTCTTTTCCTGCTTTCAGATTCCCAGCACAGACATTCCAAGTTCCAGTGCTCCACATAAACCAGTCCTTGATTTCAGAATTTCTCTAGCTTCACTTTCCCAGTACAACACCACTGATGACCGTGGCTCGCCAGAATTCTCTGTGACAGGGACTGCTTCACTGTCACAGTCGGTGTTACTATGATGTCACCGTTATCTCACCTCATACATTTCTGTCATTATGCCAATGTCTCATTTCCTTCTCTGGTGGAAAAAAAACGATAAGAATCACAGCCCACCCTGGAATCCATCAAAAGTAAAGAAACCAAAGTAGAAAATTTCTAAGTGAAATTTCATTGGTCCAAGAAATAGCACCTGCAGCATGAGCTTTCAAAGGATCGCTCAAACCCATATAGAGAAAAAATAATAATACACACCAAAAATGAACAGTACATGGAAATGTATAAGATTGTGTTCTACCAATGTATACAGTTCAAAGTTAAACACATGCGGAGTACGTTCAATTATCCAGGAAAAAAAAAAAAAAACAGAATTTCCTATTGAGAAGTCAAGCTAATAATCAAGGAGAGTAGTGAATTGATGAGAAGTTACAAAAAAATCACTTTTTTTTTTTTTAGACAGGGTCTTGCTTTGTCACCTAAGCTAGAGTGCAGTGGTGCAATCTCAGCTCACCGCAGCCTTGACCTCCTGGGCTCCAGGGATCCTCCCACCCCGGACTCTCAAAGTATGAGCCACCACACCCAGACCAAGAATAAATTTTTTTAAAAATCAGAATAACTTATGAAAAAGAGGAAAGTCAATCAGGCCGGGCATGGTGGCTCACACCTGTAATTCTACCACTTTGGGAAGCCAAGATGGGAGAGTCACTTAAGCCCAGGAGTTTGAGACAAGCCTGGGTAACATAGTAAGATCCCATCTCTATTTTTAAAAAAATAAAAATTAGCTAGGCATGATGGCACATGCCTGTGGTCCTGGCTACTAGGGAGGCTAAGGTAGGAGGATTGCTTTGGCTCAGGAGGTAAAAGTTGCAGTGAATTGTGATCACACCACTGCACTCCAGTCTGAGAGACAGAGTGAGATTTTATCTTAATAAAAAAGAAAAAAAGAAAGAAAGAAAGAAATGTCAAACCATAAAGTTGAAAAATAAGGATGTTTAAATCAGTATTTAATAGTTCATCCCTGGAATTAAGATAACTAATATCCTATAAGTCTCTGGATTATGTACATGCTTAGGGAGCAATTCATCACAGTAGACAGGGCAGCCAGATAATTCAAACCAAAAAGAATCTGCTTTGCATCTCAAATGACCCAGCAGAGCTACCCCTTGTGCCAGCGCATCCTTCACCAAGCTGTCACAGTGACAACATGACAACACGTCACTGATATTTACTTGCAGACTCCCAAGTATCCAGAGAGCCAAACCCACTGAATCTCAGTCTGGCACCATCCACTCAGATCTCGTAACTCCCTTTGCTCCCCTTCTCCCCACCCTGGTCAGCTCCAGAGGCCACCACTGTGGGTGAATGAGGCTGACGATGATGGCTAATGAGGGTGTTGTCACTGTGAATGTCAACAGTCAAGTTTGAGTGGGTCTAGTTTAAACTGCTACAACTGCAGGCTCTGGTTTCTGCCTTAAAAGGTAATGACAAATGTCAACATGCTGCAGATGGCAAAAGCGAGGTGTCACCTTCTGACTCATTTAACATTTTTATTGGTGATCCAGGAGCTCGTAAATGGCATGTTACTATTATCTGCAAATGACACCGTATGGGACAATGAGCACATAAGAAGGTAATGCGGCAGACAGTCCCAGGGGCTCGAACAAAGGAAGAGAACCGAATGTCAAGTTGGCAAAAAGAGATGAGCTAATAGGCTTAGGCAGGATGAGACAAACCACAGATAATGGATGAGCTGACTGGCCAGCGCAGATGATAGAAACTCCTAGAGTGAGTCACGGCCCATCGCCCTCCTCTCCACTCAAAGCTGAAGCCATCACTGTCAGGCCACTCTGTTGATGTGAGGCTCAAACCACCATCTGGGGGCTGTGTGTGTGCTCTCATAGTAAAAACAACTATTAATAGAATGATGAGTTTAAGGCGAGGTGGGTGCAAAGACAGAGAACTCTGGAGAATTAGGGGAAGAAAAAGACTAGGCCTTCTGCAAAGGTCAGTGGTATAGTGTAAATATCCCCTCTGTGTCCTTCTGTAACTTACATGCTCTCACACTGCCTTCTCAGTCACACAAGATGAATGGAACCTCAAACACTCACTCTCAAGTTGTTACTAGCAAAGTATGACTTGGGGTCCACCGTTCCTAAACCCTTGTTTAGCTTCAGCCCAGCTTCTTTTCTACCTGGCTCTGGGTTTCTCAGTGGAAGGCCCTAGGCTTGGAGGAAACCCTTCTAGAGGAAGAAAACACCTCCAAAATGACCCAGTCATCATTTGGCCCTTAATAATCCATGACTTAAGAGGACATAGAACCTCCTTCTCTGGAGACCTTCAAGAAAAAGGCCAACAACAATTGCAAAATTAGGAATGGGATGGGGTGAGAGTGGGAGACTTAATAGGAGCTGCAGAAAAACAGCCCCACTTTAATCTATTTAATCTGAGGTTCTACAGAAGATTTCATCTATAATTTGCTCCTAACAGTTTTTGAAACTCCCTGTTGTCACTGGTTTCCTGCCTTTATTCTTCTTTGTCAGCAAGTGTACCCTTAAGCAATTCACTGTTCATTAACACCTTCAGAGAAAATTAAAGGAATAAAACTCAAAAGGGGTAAGGGGTAAAATGTTATGAATCCCAGCCTCACCTGAGCCAGAGAAATGTTTAACTGATGTCTTAGGCATCATCTAAAATAAGACTCTTATTGTTCTAATTACAGAATCCTCCTTAGAATCAAGGTAAGAAATCATATTCTCTATTTTTTGCTTTTTTTTTTCTCTTTTTTTCTTAAATGCTTGTGTTATTATATGGCCCTTGATACTCAGAATCCTGGGATACTAACTATCCCAATGACAGCTCATTCCCTCCCCCATTTATAGAATGAAATATGAATTGGTTGATCTTCTTTTTTTTTTTTTTTTTTTTTTTGAGACAGAGTTTTACTCTGTCACCCAGGCTGGAGTGTAGAAGAACAATTTCAGCTCACCGCAACCTCCACCTGCCAGGTTCAATTGATTCTCTTACCTCAGCCTCTCAAGTAGCTGGGACTAAGGGATGCCCAGCTAAGTGTTTGGGCTTTTTGGTGGAGATGGAGTTTCACCATGTTGGCAAGGCTGGTCTTGAACTCCTGACCTCAACTGATTCGCCTATCTCAGCCTCCCAAAGTGCTGGAATTACAGGCATGAGCCAACATGTCTGGCCGAATTCTTATCTTATTGAGACCTTGTTCAAAAAGTTTTCTATTGGAAACATGCAATATCCGGAGTCTTGTGGCAATGGGAGGAGGTGGAGGGATAAAGAAGCATTTTTCTTTTTCTTTTTGAGATGGAGTCTCACTCTGTTACCCAGGCTGGAGTACAGTGGGCAGTGGCATGATCACAGCTCACTGCAACCTCCGTCTCCCTGGCTCAGGGATCCTCCTGCCTCAGCCTTCTGGGACTACAGGCATGAGCCACCAAGCCAGCTAAATGGGAACACTCTTCTGAGTCACCACAGGGCACCTGGGGAGGTGGTTACCTCTGCAAAGATACTTGGCTCAGGCTCACAGCATCTTAGTCACCTCCACTCTGCAAATGAGGTAGCAATAGCAGTAATCCGCTAAGAGAAAATGAGAGTTTAGCAGGCAGGCAGAGACTTTAGTTTTGATTTAGGAAAAAAACCAGAAGTCTTCTATCAGCCATCAGATTGATCCAACCTCTCTCAGGAGTGCTTGTGATAGAGACCAGTTCATAAAAAAAATAAAAATAAAAAATCACAGCCAAACAAAGGCTTCTCTAAAGGGAAAATCAGCCTTTCATGGGTGGTAAAAAAGGATGTTTTGTGCAAAAGTAATGAGTCAGAATGAATACACGGAGATTAGGACAGATTTCGGGAGATCGGGCGCATGCAGGTTTCATTTTAGAACACTCCCCTTGGAGAAACTGATCCTCTTTGACACAGCCTTAGTGGTTTCTGCTTTCCAAACCAAACCCTGACTCATTCAAACACTGAAAAATCATCTCAAACTTAATGTGTCCAAGATCAAATTCATGCTTACTCCCAAACCTTCCCACAAATGGCAACTCCATCATTCCAGTTGCTCAGATAAAAAGAAGATAAAAGGTTTTGGAGCTTCTCTCTCTCTCTCTCTCTCTCTCTCTCTCTGCCCTTCTCCCTCTCTCTCTCTGTCTCTCTCTCTGCCTTTCTCCCTCCTGCAGACATGCATACACACGCATCCTACATACAACCCACCAACACATCCCACTGGCAGAACTTCCAAGTTCAAATTCATTCCCAATCTGAACCATTTTATCACCTTGCCACCACCACTCTGTTCCCTGGCCCCCTAATTGGTCTCCCTTAAAAGCCTAAGTCAGATGATACTTCTTTATTCAAAGACTCTCCAACGGCATCTCAGTTTACTCACAGTGAAATCCCAAGCCCTACAAGGGCCTAAGCAACGCAGCCCTCTGCCACCTCTTCCGTCTCCTCCCTCCAGGTTTCATATTCCCCTTGCTCCTACCTCCTTGCTGCTCATAGACCACCCAGGCATGCTCTGTCCTCAAGGTTCCCACTCTCTGCCCATCACACTCTGTCCCTAGCACCCCTTCCTGTCCTCCAGATCACTGCACTCATGTCAGCTAATTAAAGAGGACTTCCTTCAACATCCTACATAAAATAGCACTGCCCACCCACACTCCCATCCCCTTTACCAGACTGTTTTCTCAGAGCAGTTACACCACCTAGTGTATCTGATGATGTGTTTATCAGCTTTCTCTCGCAACTACAGAACGTGAGCTCCATCAGGGCAGGGATTTTGTTTCACTGCTGTACTCCCAGGACCCAAAACAGTGATTGACACATCACAGAAACTCCACAAGTCCTTGCCGCATGAATAATATCCCCCGTTTCTCTGTTCATAGAGTTTCCTGTCTATTTCCTTAGGGTTCTTCCCTTCCCACCTCCCATCAAAAAAGTTCTCTTGAAAAATGTCTACCCTATCCAGGCTGGTATGAAGGAACAGGTGATCTGTCTACACCAAACTTGACAGAGGGAAATTATGTCCTGCTGGCCAGGCAGAGTGATAGCAGGGGCCAAGTCAGGCTGAGGCACCAGAAGGAATAAATGGAACTGGGGCAGGTTCAGAGAAGAAACCACAGAAAGAGAGGACTTGGGTCAGCCCAAAGCACTAATCAGTCTTCCCCAGGGTTTTTATCAGACAGAAAGTTATACACAGAAAGCAGAAGTGACTTTCCCAAGGTCATAAAAATATTTATTGGAAAAGCTGGAAATACAGATTAAATCTCCACATTGTGTCCCAGCATTATTTTCCTCTAAACTGCATTTGCAAGGGGGAAGAAATTGTTGTTTTTAAAAAAAAAAAAAAAAGTTTAAGCTCATTTTCTTCGTGGGTATTACTTGATGAATCCACTGCAATCCTAACCCTTTTATGTTCCCCATGTTTTTCAATGACTTGCATAAAGATAAAAAAAGGCAAGCTTATATAATTTGCATGTGAGACAAATCCAAGGGGAAATAGCTAATATAATAAATGACAGAAGCATGATCAAAAAGAGGTTGATGAGCTAGTGCAATGAGCTAAAACTGACAAGACAAAATTTAGCAGGAGTTCAAAAATTCAACTACAAAAGCATAGAAAGGAAGGAAATAGGATGAAGCAGCCATGCTTGTGAAAACAATATCCATGCTTCAGGCCATAGCAGAGGTTTAACCAGAGGAACCCAGTGGAATATACAAGCCTGGGCCCCATGCACTGGGGATTCTGACTCAGTAGACCCAGACAACCATGTTTTTTAAAGTGCTTCACAAATACACTCCAGTTTAAAGACCCCAGTCTACAGCAAGATCAGGGTCAATCAGGAATGAATGTGACGTAGCACCCACAAACATCCATGTGGTCTTGGGCTGCACAAATAGAAAGACAGACTCTAAAATACAGGTGATCAGCCAGAAACAGTGGTGCAGGCCTGTAGTCCAAGCTATTCAGGAGGCTGAAGCAGAAGGATCGCCTGAGCGAGGAGCTTGAGACCAGACTGGAAAACACAGTGAGACCTCTCTCAAATTAATAAAATAATTAATATTCTTATTTATAAGAGGTGACCATATTTCCTGTTGTATGTCAATCACACTCATTCAGTTACTCATTCATTCATCCATTCGTAAAACTTTGATGAAGTGCCTATTAAGAGTTAGGCATTGGGTTTGCTATAATGAAAAGTCAGACACAACCCTATACTCATGGAGCTCACAATCTTTTGGGAGAATGTTACTTGTGTAACTGGTATCCCAGGTTTCACCAGCCTGTGAGTGAATACGAGGACCACCTTGCAATATCACTCCAGATCTCAATGTTCCTTATCTCCATAGGTTTGAATCACAAGAAGTTCAGCCTATTCCTAGAATTTCTCTCCCTAGATATCTCCAAGAATCTTCAGGTGGGCTTAAAAGTGTCCAGAATTCACTCTGGATTTCTTCTCAGGTTTTTTTGTTTGTTTGTTTTGTTTTTTAAATTTAGAGACGGGGTCTTGCTCTGTCTCCCAGGCTGGAGTGCAGTGGCACCATCATAGCTCACTGCAGCCTCAAACTCCTGGGCTCAAGTGATCCTCCCACCTCAGCCTCCTGAGTAGTAGCTGGGACTACAGATGTCCACCACCACACCCAGTTAATTTTTTTTTTAAGAGCAAGACAGAGTCTTGCTCTGTTGCTCAGGCTAGAATGTAGTGGCACAATCTCGGCTCACTGCAACCTCCACCTCCTGGGTTCAGCAATTCTCCTCCCTCAGATCGTGAGTAGCTGGAATTACAGGCACATGCCACCACACCCTGCTAATTTTTGTATTAGTATTTTTAGTAGAGACGGGGTTTCACCATGTTGGCCAGGCTGGTCTTGAACTCCTGACCTCGAGTGATCCACCCACATCAGCCTCCCAAAGTACTGTGATTACAGGTGTGAACCACTGCGTCTGGCCTAATTTTTTAATTTTTTGTAGAGACTGAGTCTCGTTATGTCACCCAAGCTGGTTTTGAACTCCTGAGCTCAAGTGATTCTCCTGTTTCAGCCATTCAAAGTGCTGGGATTATGGGCATGAGCCACCACACCTGGCCTCTTCTCACTTCTTGATGAGAGGATGGGAACTTTTTTACTCAATCCAAGAGCCAAGATTTTATAACCAATGACTTCAGCACTCATTGCAAAGGAAATTTCCACCATAGCCAGTCTCTCATTTTTATGGTGCTGTGACCTATTTGATGAACTAAAACAGAAAATACTCCCTCCATACTCATGGGGTATCCCACAGCCAAGATGCCAGAGTCTTCAAATGTTACCATTTGTGGAATTCACATCCACATAATCAGAATCACCAGCCTCACACCACCATCTCCACCTACCCCAGCCCAGCTAGATCCATATGAGGTCCATAACCAGTATTATCTACCCCCAAAAAAGCCTGTGGACCAAATGCTGAGGGTGGCTTGAGCTCATCTCTTCTTGCCCTTACAGTGAGTTCCTCTCAGAGACCACATGCTCCTTGTCTGAGCCATCTCAGACTATTAGACATGTTTTTATATCCTTGCTCCTCTGTGAGAGGTCAGAGTCTCACACTCTCCAGCAGGGGAGCTACTTCAGGGCCAAATGGAAGTGTCTGTGAATAATCCATCTCTGTTTCCAGCATCAACCCTTCATCTCCAGTGCCCTTCCCAGTCAAAAGGCCTGTGAACTCAGAATGCTGAAATTAGTTCTAGGAACTAAATTTTAAAGGGTCATGAACAAGCTGGATTTTACTCAAAAGACATTGGAAAAGAAAGAATGATAGAAGGAATTAAACATGTTAAGCCTGGTAGCCCTCTGAATCTGTGATTTTCTGAATGGCACATGAAAGCAAGCATTTGGTAGAGAATGTGTGGATTTTGAACAAAATTCTCTAGATAGGAAGTTGGAGGAAAAAGATTTTATTTATTTGAAAAGTCTACAAACAGGAAAGACATAGCCTTCCATTTAAAGTGAAGGTGCGACCCAGAGAACAAAGGGAGAGTTCAGGTTTGTTTGTTTGTTTATTTGTTTGTTTTGAGACAGAGTCTCATTCTGTCATCCAGAGTGGAGGGCAGTGGCACAATCTTGGCTCACCGAAACCTCTACCTCTTGGGTTCAAGTGATTCTCCTGCCTCATCCTCCCAAGTAGCTGGGATTACAGGCACCCTCCACCATGCCCAGCTAATGTTTATCTTTTTAGTAGAGACAGGGTTTCACCATGTTGGCCAGGGTAGTCAGGAACTCCTCATCTCAGGTGATCCACCCACCTCCGCCTCCCAAAGCCCTGGGATTACAGGCTGAGCCACCACACCCATTTTATAGCCAAATTTCCCACCCAGGTTCCCAATCAGGTCTACTTATGCAAATGAGAGAGTCAAACTTGCTTAGTTCTGATTGGTCAACACATGAATTCTGATTGGTAGATATAGCTGAACCCTGATTGGTTGATACAGCTAAGCCCTGAATGGCCAAGATAGGTGAGCTCTGATTGATTCAGGTGAACTCTGAAAGTCCTGAAGTTAAGCAGGGATATGGGTTTTTGAGGAACTCAGAGTACACACGTGACCTGTAGTCAGCAAATGGCTGCTTGACTCTATTTAAAATAGGTCCAGGGCTGGGCAAAATGGTTCACGCCTGTAGTACCAGCACTTTAGAAGGCCGAGGCAGGAAGATTCCCTGATCTCAGGAGTTCAAGACCAGCCTAGGCAGTGTAGCAAAACCCTGTCTTTACAAAAGAAAAAAAAAATTTAATAAATAAATAAATAATAAAATAGGTCCAGTTAGCCACTCAGGATCCATCTTGAAGGAATGGCTCTTTCAGGTTCACATTTGTTCTCAGGGTAACAGTGTGCACTCTGCTTAAGCCAACAGGCTTGGATTGGGGATGGCAGGGAACAAAATTGAAAGGGATAGGTAGGCCTAGGAAAACCTAGGAAATCTGTCTGGGGTTTAGCAGACCATGAGGACCATGGAGATTTCTGCACACAGAGTAGAAGCCCGCTCAAATATGGGCTCTGGTCCTCTGCCGTGGGTGGACTGATGATTGGTGCAGGCAAGAAACTAGAGAAAAAGAAAACTCTTAGGATACTCGGTATGGTCCTCAGATCAGGGTAGGGAATTTCTGAGCTAGAAGAGGCACAGTGAGAGCAAACAGGGGATTGGATGAAAGAGAAAGTACAGAAGGAGAATTCAGAGGACTCAGCAAATGAGTGGATGGGGAAGAAAACAGGAAAGAGGGAGGCATCAGACTAGACCTGCTACTTCAAGTCCAGGTCTATCAAAACAAGGCAATGACATCATTAGAAATTTTATTTAGTTTTTCTTTTTTAATTTATTTTTTCGATAGTCTCCCTCTGTCACCTAGGCTGGAGGGCAGTGGTGCAATCTCAGCTCACTGCAACCTCCACCTCCCGGGTTCAAGTGATTCTCCTGCCTCAGCTTACCGAGTAGCTGGGATGACAGGCACACACCACCATGGCTGGCTAATTTTTTTGGATTTTTGGTACAGACGGGGTTTCACTATGTTGGCCAGGCTGGTCTCAAACTCCTGACCTCAGGTGATCTGCCCACCTCAGCCTCCCAAAGTGCTAAGATTACACTCCCAGCCACCACACCCAGCCAGAAAGTTTAAAATGAGAAAGATATTTTAAGTTGGGAAGCAGAACAAGGAGAGACTGAGGTAGGTAAATAAAGAGTATTTGTTCTGTTTTGAACATTGTGAAAATAGGTCCTGGTGCAACCTGGCTGGGAATGTCTAGAAGACAGTGAAGAAGGTAGAAATGATCCCCATTGGGGTAGGTTAAAGTTGAGGGAGGGAAAAAAGAAACACTACATTAAATAAACAGGGGTCCACTTGTGACCTTGGAGAGAACCATTTCTGCAGAGACACGGCAATGGGAAGTGAAATGCAAGGGTTAGTTAAGGACGTAGTCAGTGGGAGGAAGTGGACAAAGTAAGACAGCTTAATAACAGTACAGCTCTTTTCTGATTATGAAAACTCATAGCAATTTATTGCAAAGCGTTTTTAAGGAAGTATAAAGAAAATTTACATTTCCCATACTCTCACCTCCAGAGATAAACACGATGAACATCTTGGGATAGTTCCCTCCAGACATTTTTCTCTGCATATATTAGGGAGGTTTGGGTTTTTTAATTGGAATCAGACTTTATATTTAGGTATATTCCTGATTGTTTCACTTAACTTATATCTGGAGAATTTTTCTATGTAAATAAATAGTTTTCAAATGCTGTTTTTAATGTTTTGAGTAATCGCCCAACTTTTGCAAAACTAAACCACAGTTCATGTCAATAGCTAGGACAATCACCATTGTTTCAAATCTCTCAATGTTATAAAGCTCCGTCTTCCTTGATATTGTAGAGAAAGATAAAGACAGGAAGTTAGCTCCAGTTATGGCAGGCAGAGGGGAGACTGATTTAAGGGATTTTGTTTGTTTTTAATGTAGGAAAAATCTTAATTTGTTTGAAGATAGATCCAAGAGAAATTCAGACCAAACACTGAAAGGGCTTCAAGGCTCTGGGGAAGACCTGAGTTTATGGGACGGTGGTGCTCTGGAGCCTCTCCTTAGCCCACAGACAGACCAAGAAAGACCCCACACCACCATGGTCAACTCACTGTATGAGACATAAACATGGTGCCTGCTCCTGTGCAGCCTCATGATCCTCAGCTCTTGGGAACTTGATGTCCTACTCAGGGGACAAAATGGAGCCAGAGGAAGTTATCCTGACAGGTTAATTGTCAGTTATCCTGACCTTCAGAGCTAATGAGATCATATCTTCTGGGATCCTCAGAAAAAAAAGGCTACCTAGAATTAGGACAACGTATTGCTCTAATTGTTTAGCAGGGCCATGTTGCCTCCTCTCTTCTGATGGTCAGTCCTGGCTCTGGGGTCTCAAGCCTGCTTCCTTGTCCTTTACTTTCCATCCTTCCCAGAAGTCCATGTGACTATTTCTACCTAGCCTCCTCAGCCTCCTTTTGGTCCCTTCCCAGCCCAGCCTCCATTCCAATCCACAAAAGCATTAAGATCTCCGAATGCCAAGGCCTGCGGCTCAGCTCCTATGCCCTTCAGAATCGTTGCTGCCTCGTTTTGCTGTACATAATCCTCCATAGAGAGCGGCCTGAGGTTCTATTTAAGCAGCAGCCTATCCTCCACTGAAAACTCTTTTGATGTTTTTGTTCCTGAAAAACACCCAAGTAGTGCATTACTGGAAGAAAAGGAAAGGGAACATGAGTCTCCAAAGCTGAACATCCCTTTGCATTTCGGATCGCCTGAGACTATCGCGCCAAAAAGTCGATCATGCAGCATTTATTAAGCCACATGCATTGGTGTCACTGCCAGTTTCCCCAAGACAATGCTAAGGAAACATGAATAGGAAGAAAAGGCAGAGCTATTCGGCAGCCAGGAGTACCCTCTAGTGTTCAATCAGAGGCCTTAACTCCCTCCGCAACCCCACAAGCCAAATAAAAATAATATGAAGATACTCATTGCTAAACAGTGGATTGTTCATCTTATAGCACCTTATTGTTTTTTTTGCATTACCATTACTGGTCTAGGCCACACACAGAAAGCCAAGCTGTTCTTTTAACAAATTATTCCAAGTGAATACAAGATTGCTTAAGGCAGCTGTAGGTCATTTATTTACTATCTAATAGCTATAATATCCATGTCTGATCATAGAGCAGGGTTATTTTACAACTAGTAAGCTAACCCTAGAAAATGTCGGGGGATGGTTTTAGTTTTGGAGGGTTTGGGGGATTGTTTGTTTTTTACTGATGTGAGCTCTATGTTGCCCAGGCTGGAGTGCAGCGGCTATTCACAGGTGCAATCATAGCATGCTGTAGCTTCCAGCTCCTGGGCTCAAACAATCCTCCTGCCTCAGGCTCCCCAGTAGCTGGGACTACAGGCCCCTGCCAGCATGCAGGCTCCAGAATATGTTTTGATGGTAACATCTGGTGCTATCAAAATTGTTATATGCATAAATATACACAAAGTATGAATATCTTCATGTGTATATATATATGTGTGTGTATGTGTATATATATATATATACACACATATATCTGTGTGTGTGTGTGTGTGTGTATATATATATATATATAGAGAGAGAGAGAGAGAGAGAGGGAGAGAGAGAGAGAGAGAGAGAAACCCTTTCTCTAGTCAAAGCTAAGCCATTAACTAATTCTCAGCTTGTGGCTTGAGGCCAAATGATCATTTCAAGACTTTTTTTTCTAAAGCCAAGAAGCTTATTAATTGGAAATAAGACATAATAAATACACAATAACAAATGAATTACAAGAAACATCATGGCCTATCAGTAAAACCATGTTATATGAATTATATGAATGTTAGATGAATTATATGAATATCAAGGATGTGAATGTAATGTTGACGTGAATAACTTAGAATAAGAGTCTTAATAAAAAATATGATAATATGTAATTGTGCATAGCAATTAGTCCATTCTCACACTGCTATAAAGATACTACCCAAGACTGGGAAATGGTTTAATTGACTCACAGTTCTACATGGCTGAAAAGGCCTCAGGAAACTTACAATCATGGAGGAAAGGAGAAGAAAGCACCTTCTTCACAAGGCAGTGGGAAACACAAAGAGAAAAGTGAAGGAGAAACTTGCCAAACGCTTATAAAATTCACACCTCTTAGCAACAGTTTAATCACAAAGATCAGAAGTTTGAAGTATTTTATGTTGATGAAATTGTTACTGTTAGTTCTTTTGCTGTAAAGTTCTTGTGGCTCAAAATTTTTTATGGCAACTTACCTTAGAGATTAAGAAAGCTGGAGTCAAGTAGAACTGTGCTTAGCCCTCCTCTTGTACTCAGGAGAAGTTCCTGTGGTCTCGGCAATTTAGCAGGTGACCCAGAAATGTTCTCAAAACCAGGCAAACAGTAGCTAGAACAAAGTGATTGTCTAAAAAGCAACTTTGCAGTGGACTTTTGGAGAGTGTTCGTAGCATCTGGTTGAGGACTTGTGACAAAGATAAAAATTCTAGCCACATTTTAGTCTCTAACTGAAGATTTGGTTTAAGCCACAGGAATAGTCATAGAACAGATTTGAAGTCACACTATACTCACTGCTATACAATTCAAAATTAATGACACAGCTATCTAAATATCTCCAAATAGATGACATGAGGATAAAGATACAGCCCAGAAAATGTTTCAGAAACAGCCAAACCATTCAAAGGCAGAACAAAGAAAGGTAAGGTATGTTTTCAAAACAGGGACAAAATAAATCAATAGTTCAGGAAAAAATAAATCAATCTTGGCAAATAATATTAATGTTCTCATAAATGATTTCCTCACTGAAATTTGTATGCAAATCAATTTGAGAGTAGAAACATAAAGAAAAATGGAAAAATTCACAAAGTAAATGAAAAGGCTTTCTAACAATGAACATATTGGCTGGGCACGGTGGGTCATGCCTGTAATCCCAGCACTTTGGGAGGCTGAGGCAGGGAAATCAATTGAGGTCAGGAGTTCAAGACCAGACTGGCCAACATGGTGAAGCCCTGTCTCTACTAAAAATACAAAAATTAGCCAGGCATGGTGGCACATGCCTGTAATCCCAGCTTCTCAGGAGGAGGAGGCAGGGGAGTCGTTTGAACTTGGGAGGCAGAGGTTGCAGTGTGCTAAGATTGTACCACTGCACTCCAGCCTGGGTGACAGAGCGAGACTCCGTCTCAAAAACATCAAAAATTGATGAACATATTATAAAAGATATAAACCCCTGGTGAAATATATATAGTTCAGCATGTAAGGATATGCATTCCACTTGCCAAAAAAGAACACTAAGATCCTGGCAAATGCAATATGAAACTGTCACTGCAGAGTGAGTGGAGTATCTGAGCTGGAGTTGCCCTTAGCTTCATGGTATAAAGTTGAACATGGGTTATACTTAGGAGAAAATAAAGCTTTGTTTTCTTTTGCCTGGAATAAATTCCATTATGCAACTTCAGAACCAGCATTCAGAGTCCTGGGTGGCCTCTCATACCTTCCAATTGCAGCCCCCTCTCCTTGTCCTGTTTTCCTCTTCTGACATCCAAATCTTTAAAAGAAGGGAATCACAGACAGGGTTGCTACTGGGCACACTCCAGTCTTACACAAGGACAGGGACCTTTTCAAAGTTGTTTTCATTGCCCTTAAATGACACTATTGACAGCTCACTGGTGTCCTAACTCTGGAAGGTGGCTAGCAATGGAGTGAAGTGGGGGAAATGAAAGAGCAGGTGCCCTGTATTATTCCATCCTCACACTGCTATAAAGATACTACCCAAGACTGGGTAATTTATAAACAAAGGAGGCTTAATTGACTCACAGTTCCACATGGCTGGGAGGGCCTCAGGAAACTTACAATCATGCCAGAAAGGGAAAGAAGGCACCTCCTTCACAAGACAGAAGGAAAGACAGAGAGGAAAGTGAAGGAACTTGCCAAACACTTATAAAACTGTTAGATCTTGTGAGAACTCACTATCACAAGAAGAGCATGGGGGAAACCAACCCCGTGAGCCAATCACCTCCCACCAGGTTCCTCCTTCAATACCTGGGGATTACATTCAAGATGAGATTTGTGTGGGAACACAAAGCCAAACCATATCATGCCCCAAGACCAAAAATGAGTGCTAACCAGAGACCATTTAGAAGGTAATCCTTTTTTGTAGGAAGAGAAAATGCCATCAAGATAGCCAGCAGAGATAAATTGGGTTAAATTAGTAAATTTAGAAGAAACAGCTGCCATTTTCAAAGCAGACCAGCCAGACCTTGTAGTAAGAGACAGGGAGTGGGAAAAGGGAAAGTCAAAAAGGAGAACTATCGAATAATTTGCATCTGTCATCTCAAAAGTCAGCAGGGGATTCAACTAAGGCTGAACTGCATATGTCCACTGCTAATTGATCTGGGAGCCCACCGCCCTTCTTTTGGCAATTGCATTAGGGTAAGAAAAAACACATTCCAAAGAAGAAAACTGCAGTGTAAGTCCAATCTACAAACAGACTAATTGGCTCCATCCTTGAGGGGGAAGGTCAAAAGAAAAGTTCCAGGAAGTTTGTGCTTTGGACAAAGAATGAACATAACGAACTTGATTTGTATACTTAAGGAATGAGTTGGACTTCTGGGGGCTATTGACTTGTTGCTTCTCCTACTGGTCAACCAGGGAATAAATTCATGCAGTTAACACATCCACACCCTTTCTTGGTTCTACATGTGAAAGGAAAATAAATCTTGGGACCCCAAAATCACTAAGTCACAGGGAAAAGTCAAGCTGGGAACTGCGTCAGGCAAACCTGCCTCCCATTTTATTCCAAAATAAGATAGCTACAAAGACTTTTTTTAAAAACCACATACCTCCCTCACAATTTGCCCACAAGGATTCCTTGTGGGCCTCAAGATCTTTACCCTAAAACTGTTCTGCTGAATTTCACCCTGGCAATGTAAATTGACAGCTTATCTTCACAGGTGCCAGACAGAAAGTCATCCCTCTGCTCACCTGAGACAAATGCATATCTGATTGCCTTCCTCTGCCCTATTGCTCATGTAGAAATGCATATTTGCTGAGCTGGACTAAAGCATAAGTGACTATTCCTCTACAAATACCCCCCGACATTTAAATTGTTCATTCAGTGAAAGGCTGATTAACCAGGTGCAGTGGCTTACCCCTGTAATCTCATCACTTTGGGGGGCCAAGGCAGGTGGATCATTTGAACCCAGGAGTTCAAGAACAGCCTGGCCAACATGGTGAAACCCTGTCTCTACCTAAAATACAAAAATTAGCTGGGCATGGTGCCATATGCCTATAAATCCAGCTACTAGAGAGGATGAGGCAGGAGAATCACTTGAACCTGGGAGATGGAGGTCGCAGTGAACCGAGATCATGCCACTGCACTCTAGCCTAGGTGACAGAGTGAGACTCAATCTCAAAAAAAAAGAAAAGAAAAGAAAAAAAGAAAGGCCGATCAAAAACTCAAAAGAATGCAACTGTTCATCTCTTATCTACCTATTACCTGGAAGCCCTTGCTTCGAGTTGTGCTGCCTTGACAGACTGAACCAATGTATGTCTTACATGTATTGATTGATGTCTCATGTCTCCCTAAAATGTATAAAAGCATACTGTGCCCCAACCGTCTTGGACACAGGTTGTCAACACCTCCTGAGGCTGTGTCATGGGTGTGTCTTTAACCTTGGCAAAATAAACTTTCTAAATTGATTGAGACCTGTCTCAGATACTTTGGGTTTGCATACACATCAGCACAACACACTGGGAAATGGTGAAAGAGCACTCTCTCAGGATCCCATGTAAGTTGTCCTGGGTCAGAAGCAATCTACATGAGCTCCTGTGAGATTGCACTTTGCCAGGAGTTAGCTTGGGGTAATCAACATAAAACCTCCACCCTTCCAAAAAAAAAAAAAAAAATGGCAGTGGCATCTACAAGTCCAGGGAAATGACCCAAGAGAGGGAGAACAGGAGACAAATGTATGGTAGCATATTTATTGACTCTACAAACATCGGTGCCAGACTGATGGTTAGAGGACTGGTCCAATGTATATTTTAATTTTAATGGCTAAACTCTACCAAGAACTGACCTTTGAGAAGAAAAGTTCGTCTTGGCCACTAGCCACAGCAGCAGGAGAAATGGGAGCAGAGGGGTGGGCAGCCAGAGAGAAGCTTTCCCAGGGTCCTCTGTCAGTTGGCCTGGTTTAGAAGCAATCTACACAGGCTCCTGTGAGATTTCATTCTATTTGTTAGGAGTTAGCAGGGAGTGATCGGCAAAAAAAAAAAAAACAAAAAAATGGCAGTGGTTTCTACAAATTCAGGGAAGTGACCCAAGCATCACAGGTTGCTCCAGTGACAGGAGCCCAGGTTCCTTCTATCTTCTTGCTCCCAGAGAAAGAGTCTTGGCCTCAAGGCCCAAGATGGTAGCATCTGCCTTCCAGATAGCAAGATAAAGCAGGGGGCAGAGACCCTGAGAAGCCAAGTCTTAGGCTTCTAGGAGTTGGAGAGGAACAAAGAAGGGAATGGAAGCAGATATCAAAAGCAAACATCTGTACATGATTGTACTACCACAAAACTTCTCTGAGTATCTGGGGTTGCTGATCCCTGGTTAATTGCTCCCAGTGGCCTCAAATATCAGACTTTATCTTTGAGGCACAATGAGAAAAGATTCAAATCTGAGAACTGAAGAGCAAACCCAACTTGACTGAAGTTTCCATGCCTGCAGACTGGGAGAGGACTCCTGTCATCCCCAAGGACTATGGACCACACGCAGGTAGATCCCCATTTCTACCATCAGCTTGCTGTATACCTTAGAAGTCTCCTGGCTCCTCTAACAAATAGTTTCCTCTTTACATAAATAGGAATCCTATTTCTGCCCTTTGGCCATATTTTAGAGTTAGGAAGGATAAAACAGAAGGCAGTAAAGAACTTGCAACTCCTTGAATATACATATCATATAAATAGTCTCATACAGTTTCAAGATTTCAACTAATTATAATGTGAGCTAGAAGTTTAGTAGAAAATTTAGGGGTGAAGGGGCTAACTTAAAGGAGTTCTGTGGTCTCCCATTCCTTGGACCTGCAGTGATGATGGTATGGCTATGTTACAAGGCATCACAGTTCACATGCTCTGGTTGTAATGCACTCCTGTTCTTAGCTTATGCTGGGGTAGAAATGAATTCTCCTTCATGCACAATCTTCCTGAAATAATCATAAAGCACTGAAAGAACTTATTCTACAAAAGTTGACGGATTCTACAATGCACTTTGCGGATGAGCACAGCCATGTAAGAAGTAGACTAGCCAGGTGCAGTGGCTCATGCCTGTAATCCCAACACTTTGGGAGGCCAAGGCAGGAGGACCACTTGAACCCAGGAGCAACATAGTGGAGCAGCCTGGGCAACATATGGAGATCTCGTCTCAAGAAGAAGAAGGAGGAGAAGGCAAAGGCAGGAGGGAGGAAGAAGGGGGAGAGGGAGGGCGGACGGGAGGAGGAGGGAGATGGGGAGGAGGCTGACTGCTCTGGCTCCAAAAACTCTGATGTTTGCCCTCTCTTTTTGTGGTAGGGTTGGCTTCCTTCAATAGGCAGCCACAGCCAGGCCAAATAAATCACTGTCCTAGAACTCCCCATATAGTTTGCTCTCATCTAGTCTTTGGGTCTGCAGCTGGTTCTGAATGATCCAATTCCTGAAGCCAGCCAGTGACACAGAGCCAAGCTATTATCTCCTCCAGTGCCACCACCACTGGGGCTTAGAGACCCCCATTCCCACTGGTTCCTTCCTCACCACAGCCACCAAAGTGCTTCTGAGCCACCGCCACCACCACCCCACCCCCATGCCTGCTACCCTACCCTACAATCACTGCCCCCAGAGCTCTCTCTCTTACTTGCTCCAACCAGCCGGGCTTTTCTCCCTGTCTCCCTCACCAAGAAATTAACACAACTTCTATCTCGCTCTCTCTCTCTCTCTCTCTCTCTCTCTCTATTTCTCTCTCTCTCTCTCTCTCTCTATTTCTCTCTCTCTCTCTCTCTCTCTCTCTCTCTCTGCCATGTGCAGAAAGAAGATGTAACCTCATAAAGTTGCACCCTTTAAGCAAAAACGTATGCATCCAGGAGGCATGTGTCTAATTTTCCCAAAGCTGAGGGTCCTCGAAGCCTCAGCATTTTCCTGCCTCCCTCACCTAGGGACCTCCTCAGGGTCTCCAGCTCACCCTTCCCCACATCACCCTCCCAGTAGGAACCAAGACAGTCACCCCAAGCTCTACTTTAGGGATCTCAATGACTTTTATTTGTCATTTTCATCCCTGCCTTCCTCCATGCCACTCTCAGAGCCTAGTCCTTATGGACCCTTTATCCAGTGCCAAAACACCCAAACTTCCACGGAGAGGATCTCACAGACCAAATGCTTTCCAAGAAAAGAGGAGAAAGAGGCAAATGCATCCAGAGAATCAAACCCAACCTCTCCCTCCCCTCACCACATCCTCCTCCCTAGGATGGTGATATGGTTTTTCTGTGTGCCCACACAAATCTCATCTTGAATTACAGCTCCCATAATTCCCATGTGTTTTGTGAGGGACCTGGTGAGAGATAATTGAATCATGGGGGCAGTTTCTCCCATACTGTTCTCATGGTAATGAATAAGTCTCACAAGATCTGATGGTTTTATAAAGGGAGACCCTTTTTGCTTGCTTCTCATTCTCTCTTGCTGCCACCATGTAAGATGTGCCTTTTCCCTCCCACCATGATTGTGAGGCCTCCACAGCTGTATGGAACTGTGAGTCCACCAAATCTCTTTTTCTTAAAAATCCCCAGTCTCAGGTATGTCTTTATCAGCAGCGTGAAAACACAGTAATTAAGGTGGGCAGCTAGTGCCCACATCCCTGAGCTGTGTCAAACCTTGGGAGTTACAAATCCACAGATCATGCTATAAACCTCAGAGGTATATAGCACCAATATGTGCCAAACACTACAGAAAAAGAAGTAGCTGGTGTGTTGCCTTCCAAAAGCTTAAAATCAAGTTAGGAAAGGCAAGGGTGGCACACATTTAAACAATAAATAAATAAATAGCATCATTGCATATGACAGTGGAAATTATGTGGCATGGGCTCTGAATCAGTGTTTCTTTAGTGTGCATAAGAACACCCAAAAAATACATTTAAAACACATATTCCTGAGCCTCACTCCCAGATATTTTTATTTAGTTCCTATGGAGTAGGTTTGTGATCATTTTAAGAAAAATCCGGCTGGGCGCGGTGGCTCACACCTATAATCCCAGCACTTTGGGAAGCCAAGGAAGGCAGATCACTTGAGGTCAGGAGTTCAAGACCACCCTGGCCAACATGGTGAAACTCCATCTCTACTAAAAATACAAAAATTAGGCAGACATGGTGGTTCGTGCCTGTAATCTCAGCTACTCGGGAAGCTGAGGCAGGAGAATCGCTTGAACCCGGGAGGTAGAGGTTGCAGTGAGCCAAGATTGTGCCACTGTGCCCCAGCCTGGGCAACAGACCACTAGACTCCATTTAAAAAAGGAAAGAAAAGAAAAGAAAAATCCCAGGTGATTTTGATGATGCTAGGATGCCAGGAAAACAGCACAAAGATATAGCACAATAGGTATCGTAGATTACGTGAGCTTTCATTGCAACAACCAAATCACAACTAAAACTACTTAAAACTATCTGTTTTCTAAGCTAGCCAGTTCCATTACTGCACCAGGCACCACACTTAGCGAAACCAATTGTTCTATGTTGCCCAAAGTATTTTTTCATAATTGGAAGACATCTGCAAAAGGAAGAAAAGATGAGTTGTCTTAGTGAGACATACGAGTTTTTCAGTTGCAACAAGAGGTAATTAATTAGAGGGCACTTTTGGTGTCTTGTCATCTTGATCAACCTGCCTTAGGCTCCAGGGCTATCAAGCTCAGAGCCGAAAACACTTATTCCCCAGGCCAAACCTGCTGCCCCCACCTAGATCCCAGCAAAGTTTGGTGACCTCTTCTAAACCACAGACAGCTACACATGAGCTCTTGCCATCCCACGTGCAAGGAAAGAGCCATGCAATTTAAAGATGGAAGAGATTGTAGTCATCGTTTTACATTTTACAAACCTCTTCATTTTACAAGTAAAGAAATAGAGACCTACAGATCCAAAGAAACAGGGCTAATGCCACCTCTCCTGGAAGTCAGATAGGAAGAGTCCTCACACCCCCTGCAGGCAAAACACAGTCATTCCCATTTTCCCTCTTAGGAAGAGACTGACAGATGGGACAGTAGCATTTTTCCTTGCCACCTAGCCTTGTCTGTTTCCAAATTACTCATCAATTCACTCAGCAGCCTTGTCATGGCAATATTTTGAGCCCTGCAGGGGCCAAAGAAAACTTGTAGACAACAGGGAATGGGGCTACGTGCCTTCCAGTGAGTGATAGTCAGGTACCAATGGGACAGAAGATGTCAGGCAGGAAACGCATGTTCATGGGGTCACTGTCTCCCTGCACAAAGCACAGAGCTGAAGGGCAGAGGGAAGGCACCAGACCAAAGCAAGGAAGCAAGTCAGGCTTCGCGTTCAAGGTTTCCTTTCTGTAGGTTCTAGGGGAAGAGGAGCTCACCAAAAAAGAGAGAGAGAAAGGGAGAGAGAAAAAAGGCAAGTGGGTAGAGGGAAATGCCCCATGTACACCTAGAAGGTCTGGCAGGGCAGAGGTTGCCTAAGCACCCCAAGATGCATCTCAGCAGCCCAGGGACACGCACAGGAGGTCTGGGCTGTCAAGTGCAGGCAGATCAGGACTGGGAGGTGAGGCTGGCCTCCGGGTTGCAGTGCCAGAGATGTGGGCAGGCCAGGAGCAGGAGGCTCTTCCAGCTGATGCCCACCCCCACCCTGCAGCTGCTCTCCCTCTCCACTCTGCCCTGCTCCACTCCCACCCTTTCCTGGTTTGGGTTCAAATCCTAGCAACTAGCTCTAACAGATAACAACACCCGCCCACTCAGCAAACTGGAGCACAATCAAGAGACCACCACACAATTGACTCTTCTGACACATCACCTTTTGTCACAGCCAAGACATTTGAGAGGGAGAGAAAGAGGACACAACTCAGTGGACCGGCTGCTGGCAACATGGCCTGGTCCGAAGCTCACATTTGCATTCGAGTTTTCGGGCCCCCACCCCCAGCCCCCATCCATGAACACAGAGAAACAGGTGGTGAGCATCCTCACTGGCAGATGCAGCAGGCACTCACAGCGGAGGCAACGTCACTTTCCTTGTAGGTTTCTTGGCACCTTCTGGCCTTTCTGGAGCCAGCACCTTCCAGGAGCTTGCTTCCTGGTGCTTTATCCAGGCCTTTGGCGTAATTATCCAGGGTCTGTCGCTCACCCCAGAAGCACTAGGGTCCTGCATTTTCTAAGTCACAGAAGCCTGTTGGGTCACAGAGCCACAAAGTAAAGTGAAAGACCCAGACAGGAGGAATCTTGTGGAGGAAAATCATCATCACCGAGTAATGGCGAAGAAGGACTCCCCGCATTCTGAAAAACAAGTCTCCTTAACTAACCATTTTCTTGTTCCACCCTGGGCTGGCCAACACTGCCCCATTTTCACACAGCTCTCTCCACATTCACACAGGTCTGCATGGTTAAAAAAGAGAAAAGAATTGTGCTGAACTGGCTACTGAATGCTAAGGTTTTGGGGTTTGTTTCATTTTTTATATTCTAGAAGGAAGGTCTCACTCTGTTACCCAGGCTGGAGTACAGTGGTGCAATCATAGCTCACTGTAACTGGAAACTCCTAACTTTAAGCATCTCTCCACCTCAGCCTCCTGAGTAGATAAGGGCCACAAGTGCACACTACTATACCCAGCTAATTTTTTATTTTTTTATTTTATTTTTTTGTAGAAACAGGGTATTGCTGTGTCAGCCAGGCTGGCATGCAGTGGCACAATCACAGCTCACTACAGCCTCAACTTCCCAGGCTCAAGCAATCCTCCCACCTCGGCCTCCCAAGTAGCTGGGACCACAGGCATGCACTACCACAGCCAGCTAAATTATTTTATTTTTTGTAGAGACAAGTCTCACTGTGTTGCCGAGGCTGGTCTCAAACTCCTAGCCTCAAGCAATCCTCCCACCTCAGCCTCCCAAGTGCTGGGATTACAGGTGTGTGTCACCACACCTGGACAAATGTTAAGATTTATATCACTGGAAATTTCTGTGTATGAAGTCAAGTGCCTGACCTCAAGGTACCTACTTTCTAATAGGAAAAATAAGGCAGGCAACTATCAGTAATATACGTGTAGTATGCCACTCTGTGACACTGAGATACAAGAAATGCCTGCTTAATTTTTTTAGTTGGATTGAATCTAATAAGACCCTACTTTCCAAAGGTGATGAAAAGGTTCATGTCTGTCATTTGGGGGAGTTATTTCTCCTTCCCATAAGCATAAGAACCCGTGGGGTTTACATGATCCAAAAAAACCAAAGGAGGAGGACCTGCTCATCGCCCCCAAGATGATGTGCACTTCCTGCTCCTAGGCCAGGGTGTACACTGCATGTGTTCAATGGCGGGCAGTTGTATTTCCTCCATGCCAAGTTCAGCCACAAGGGAATGTCCCTTAATAACCAGGACTCACACAGCCCAGCAGTCATTGCCTTTGGATGTCTTTCCATCCCTGAGATGTTGAATTCAAGGGAGGTCAGCTCTGCACTGTTTATGAAACTCACATACTCCTCCTAGTTCTGGGGTATATAGCCACTGTCTCCCCAAACCTTGCAGCCCTTGGCCTGGATAACACCTCCTGGCACTCTAGGTCTCACAACCCTATCGTATTTTCTTCACGATACTGATCACTATCTGAGAAAATCTGATTTGTGGGCTATGTGTCGGTTTACTGTGTTCCTCAGAAGAACATAAATTCTATGAGAGCTGGATCCTTGCCAATCTATTTGCTTATATATATATCCAATGCCTAGAAAAGTGCCTGGCACAAGCTGGGGACAAGTATCTGTTGAATGAGTAACTTAATATGCCAAGACTCCAGCCTCCTCCTGTTCTTATACTATCAAACATCCTTTTGACAACAAACTCCACGCCCAATGGACCTAGATCTTCAAAAGCAGCATATCTCAGGTATGGAAAATGGGAAAGCATCCTTGGTTCTTCCTAGCTGAGTCTGTAGAAGAAAACTCAAGTTAATGTTTCGATTACCCATTATACACACATATACATAGAGATATCTCTATGATGTCAAGATTATTTTCCAGGAATAGAGTTGATAAGGGACTGAGCCAGACAAGATCTCAAAGGTGATCTGAATTCAGTAATTTTCAGATCAATAGTTCAGACTTGGCTTAAGTTTGCTTCCACTTCCGTTTGCTATCCATCTAGCAAATAAGCAATAAACATAATATACATAGGCCAGGCGCAATGACTGAAGCCTATAATCCCAGCACTTTGGGGGCTGAGGCAGGAGGATTGCTTGAGGCTGGGAGTTTGAGACCAGGCTGGCCAACATGGCAAAACCCCATCTCTACTAAAATTACAAAAATTAGCCAGGTATGGTGGCTTACACCTGTAATCCCAACTACTCGGGAGGCTGATGCAGGAGAATTGCCTGAACTCAGGAAACAGAGGTTGCAATGAGCACTGCAGCCTGGGTGACAGAGACTGTTTCAAAAAAAAAAAGAAAGAAAGAAAATAATATACACAGCAGTGCATGGCAGCTCAAGTCTATAACCCTGTAATCCCAGTACTTTGGGAGGCCAAGGCAGAAGGATCACTTGAGGCCAGGAGTTCAAGATTAGCCTGGGCAATACAGCAAGACCCTCCAGCTCCAAAAAAAGCAAACAAAAAAAGAATATAACAAAAAGAAAAATATGCATGAGTAGACTCATCCCTGTTGCCTTCCTAATTCTTTACAGCCCCCAAAAATTCAGTGGCTTCAGCAGGTCAAGTAGAGTAAGGAATCTACCAAGACAGAAGAGCCCAGAATCAGTTCATTGACTTTCACAGGAGTTTCCTATCCCATTTTTAACTGCACCAATGGGCCAGCTTTGGGGCGTGAGCCCTCGCCACAGTCCACAATAGGGGTTATGGTAGAGACTAGCTCTATGTCGTCAAAACTAAATTAAAATCAATGGTTGATCTATGGTTGAAACGAGGAGAGTAATGTGCTATGGAAGACAGGAGGAACAAATGCTTTCAAACATATGAAATGTTTTGTTTAAAAACTTGGAGAAAAGTGAAAGTTGAGTGTGCAGAGGCCGGGCTCCAAAGGAAGCTGTGGGCGTGGGTTTACACTGAGAGACTGGGGCCATCTGGTGGAGAATGCTGAAAGCAATGAAGAATAATGAGAATCAGTGCAAATCTGCTAGAGAAATGAGATCCTAGAAGTGGGGACTGGAAGATTCTCTTTATTTTTACATATGATGAAATTGAGATTCAACGAATTTAAGTGACTTGCCAAAGCTGAAAGGGTGAGATAATGTTATTATTAAATGGGTTACCCTCAGATATAGTTTCAATCCAGTATGAAATAAAAATTGTAAAAGCTGATTTTGAAGCTCTTCAGTGATCAGAGAATTTGTATTCCACTCTGAAACTTTCAGCACTTGCCCCTCCCTGCATTAGTCTGCTCTCACACTGCGAATAAAGACATACCTGAGACTGGGTAATCTATAAAAGAAAGAGATTTAATTGACTCACAGTTCCATATGGCTGGGAGGCCTCACAATTATGGCAGAGGGCAAATGAAGAGTAAAGTCACATCTTATATGGTGGCAGGCAAGAGAGCTTGTGCAGGAACCCCCTTTTACAAAATCTTCAGATCTGGTGAGATTTATTCACTACCACAAGAATAGTATGAGGGAAACTGCCTCCATGATTCAGTTATCTCCATCTGCACCCCCCCCCCACGCCTTGACATGTGGGGATTATTACAATTCACGGTGAGATTTGGGTGGGGACACAGCCAAACCCTATCAATCCCTGAGCCCAAGCATCTATAAAGCATCAATCATGATCTCTAAGTCAGTCTTGATTCTCTCTCTGGTCAATATCCAAGTGCACACCTTTGGATTCCCAGCTATAAGTCCCAACCTGCTGCCTAGCCTAAAGGTCTTCCAACAGGGAGGGAAGCATCGATGACCACTCCCCTCCTAGAGTTAAGATTGCATTCTTGACACCACACCTTTATCATTGGTGGCAATAATGGGATTTCAAATAAACTTCTCTTTGGTTAAAGATTAGATGAAACTGTCCTGCCTCAACTGCATAGGAACTACAAATATTTAACTTGCTCTGATGGGCCTGAAACTTGCAGAATGGATTTGCCGTAGATATGCTTTTGTACAAAAAGCCTAAGGCATGTGAGCTTAGGCTTGTTCTATGGGCTATAACACAAACAGCAGTAAACACCATTACTTATTTCAGTAGAAATATTCTCCCTGAGGCCCAATCTCAAAGATAGATACAAATGACCAAAGAAAAATAGACGAAAATAAATAAAATGACCCCACATTCTTAGCTGCAACCCATGAAAGCCACTCAGACTTAACAGAGTAGGAACTTGGTCAAGGATATTAGACAACTCATGCAAGTGCTGAGAGAGCTAGAAAGCCAGTTGCTAGAACTACACGGGCAGGAATAACACCCAGCTACATTGTGGGGGGCTGTAAGGAACAATCTTAGCCCCCACTGCTCAGTCTCTATGCCCTTAGAGACTGAATATTAAAAAGCTTTTAGCTGGGTGAAATGGCTGACACTTGTAGTCCCAGCACTTTGGGAACCTACAGCAGGAAGATTGCTTGAGGCCGGGAGTTCAAGACCAGCCTAGGCAACATAGTGAGACACCCTCTCTCCAAAAATATAAAAAGAGCTTTCCCAAGGACCAGCCATCTGTCCCCGTGCTAGCTAGATCAATTCCAGCATGTAGTAAAAACTACCATGCAGTCACCAAAAGCCATGACTTGATCACATTTCCTAGACTTCCTGTTAAATGTGGTGTCTGAATTCCAGCCAATACAATATAGGTAGAGGAAAAGGGAATCACTTCCAGGAAGAGCCAGTAATAGCCTCCTCCAAGTCATCTTTTCTTGCTTCTTCCCCTGCCTGAATGGAGAGAACTCTGTAAACCTAGAGAAGGGCAGAACCACAAAATGAAAAAAGCCTTGAGCCCCTGAGTGACCACATGGAAGGCTGCATTACAAGGAACTCTCACATCAGACTCTGGAAAGTGACAAGTAAATGTGCATTGTGCTTCAGGAAAGAGAAGGCAAGATTGATCTGTGGCAGCAACTGCGGTGACTCACCCCAAGGACAACCACTCACATGTCTTTCTTAGGCCCATGTGAGTGAAAGGATCTAGATTGTATGCTGCATCTAGCTACAAGGGAGCCAGGGGATGCAAATTTGCTGCCATCGTTCTTGTGAAAGTGGGATTCAGAGTGTGGATAGCTACCAAGAGGTAGAGAAAATACTTGGAGCAGCAATAAATGAAGCATGATCCCTATAGAAAGGAACAAACAGTTCACAGAAAATGTAACCCAAACAGCCAGTAAACATATGAAAGGATTACCAACATCACTTGTAATCACGGATATGCAAAATTTTACCAAAAAAAAAAAAGGGTGATTTTATACCATTAAGATTGCAAAACAGTTTCAGGCTTATAAACTTGGCAATGATGTGGAGAAATGAGGCCTCTCATATTATGTTGGTCAAAGTGTTAATTATCACACCCATCATGGAGAGCAAACTTGGACATTAAATAATAAAGTCAAAGATGCATCTTGAAATCCAGTCTAGCAAGTCTGTTTCTAGACATTTACCTTAGCAATGGAGTATCTCACAGCAACAGACAAATGCCCTCAAACGACACATATTGCTTTCACTCATGACCCATTGAAAAGAACTAATCAAAAGGCTCTGCCTTACCATAAGGTCACAGGAAAGAATAATCTTCCCACATGTTCAGAAGGGAGATGAAAACTAGATATGACTTAGTATAATACTAGAAATCTCTACTACACTTCTCCAAAGAACTTCAACGTTCAACATTGAAGCCTTTCTTGCAAAAACAGCAAAGAAGTCTCACTATAAGACCTTCTCACGATGCGGAGACTTGCTGCCATCATCAGATTGCAAAAGTTTTTTATTGAGGCAGAATCCACAGGTGATGAAAAGGAAATGTTTGCAAATTTAGAAAGATTAGAAGTAAAATCCAGGCCAAGGTAGTAAAATTGCTTGAGCCCAAGAGTTCAAGATCAGCCTGGGCAACATAGAGAAACTCTCATCTCTACAAAAAATGCAAAAATTAGCTGGGCATGCTAGCACATGGCTGTAGTCTCAGCTACTTGAGAAACTGAGGCAGGAGAAGCATGTGAGCCCAGGAGGTCGAGGCTGCAGAGAGCCATGATCATTCCACTGCACTCCAGCCTAGGCAACAGAGTGAGACTCTGTGGCAAAAAAAAAAAAAAAAAAAAAAAAAAAAAAAAAAAAAAAAAAATTTAGTTCAAAAATATAAAAACCAACACAAAAAAAAAAAAAAAAAAAAAAAAATAAAA
>CAUYLG010049848.1:0-18232 GCA_963573385.1 Cacajao melanocephalus
TGTGTGTGTGTGTGTGTGTGTGTGTTTTGTTTCTTTTCTTCTTTCTGAGACAGGGTTTCCCTCTGTTTCACCACGTTCGCCAGGCCTGTCTCTAACTCCCCACTTTGTCATTCGCTCTGACCTTATGATAGCGGCTCAGGGCAGCATCCACCGCTCCTCCCTGGACTCAGGTGATTTCAGCCTCCAAGTAGCTGAGACTACAGGGTTCTCGTAAGCCCAGGAGGTAGATAGATCACTTGCACTTCCAGCCTGGGTGTGTGGCTGTGTGGGTGTGTGGGTGGGTGCGTGGGAGAGAGAGAGAAGGGGCAGAGAGAAAACAGTTCATTGTGACCTTAATTACCTTTTACCTTTCTTCTCGCCCTCTTATTTGCTTGTTTATTCTTACAGTTTCTTTTGACTTCTGTGTGGTACATTGAGCGTTTCTTGGTTTCCTTGTTTAATTTACATATGGATAGATTTATAGATTTATTTAGAGGCTGGCAGGGTCTCTCTCTGTCGCCCTTTTCTTTCTTCAGTCTTATTTACTGGACACTAATGTTTGCATATATAAATACATTCATAAATTATAAATATTATGCAGTGATATATATGCAAATAATCATATATTGGCCTCTCACAGTGTTGTTACAGGCGTGAGTCACTGCGCCTGACTGCATCTCTAGTAGCCTGCCTGCCTGCCTATCATCTGTCTGTCTGTCTGTCTTACCTATCACCCTCTTAGTAGGCATGTGGTCTTGCTTTGTGGTCCGCACTCTGGACGCATATATTTCTTTTTAAACTTTGATGATGTTAATGATGATGCTGATGATGATCGTTTATACAGTTGAACATGGTGTCGACTGACAGCTCGAGGTGATCTCAAACTTTTGCACTCCAGCCATCCTCCCACGTCGGCCTTTCAGACTGCTGCGATGACAGGCATGAACAGGGAATGGGCCTGGTCGTATTTGTCTTGTGTGTTTCTTTCCAGTCCTTGTTTCCGGTCCGGATGCATAGTTGATAGTATGGGCATTGCAAAGAAAGACAATTTTCACAACATCTCACGATCCTGCCTTTTCTTTCCAGTGCCACAAGCCCCATCGAGGGTGGTGTGCCTGATCTCCAGTGGTTTTTCCATTAGAGTGTAGAAAGCGTTGGCATTGGCCGTGTGCACCTGTGTTTTGTTTTTTTTTGATGGAGTCTCTCTCTTTGTTGCCCAGGTGCAAACTTCACCTCCCAGGATCAAGCGATTCTCCAGCCTCAGCCTCCACAGTAGCTGGGAATACAGACACCTGACACCACACCTGGCTAATTTTTCTATATTTAGTAGACACGGGGTTTCACCATGTGGACCATGATGGTCTTCATCTCTTGACCTCGTGATCCTTCTGCCTCGGCGTCCTGAGGCTTTTGCGGTGGGATTTCCATGGGACAGGCATGCATGCGTTTTAACTGACAGGGCTTTCCAGATCCATGTCCTGACAGATGTCTCTGGCTCAGCGTACCCCATCGGCTGCCTGAGTTTTTTTATTTTTATTATTCTCTTTTAAGTTGGGCTCGCCTTCTCACCCATGTTGCTCAGTTGCTCAGGCTGGCCTCAAACTTATGGCCTATTTCAACTTTGGTATTGTTGTTGTCGTTGTTATTCCTATTATTTTTGCGAGATATGTGGCAGAAGCTACTGCTACTTAGCTTTGTAGGGAAATTCTGTTCTTAGGACAAATTTTCATACTCCATAAAAATTTCCCCTTCAAAGGAGCATCTCTTGAAAGATGGAAATGATTTTAAAAATAAAGAGAAAGATGAAAAGCACGCAGTGGAAGTTTCTTTGTCTGCCTCCCAGGGTGTACCTTGGACCCAGTGGGAGGGAGGGGGGGAGGGAAGGAGAGAGGGAGGGTGGGAGGGAGCGAGCTGCAGTGGGTGGGTGGGTTAGATTTGGGGTTTTCAGTGCTAAATCCTCACAGGATTCCCAAAAGTCCTGCCAGGTGCCTCCTCCCGAGGGAAACCGCGTTGACGCTGCTTTCAAATCCACCAGCGAGAGTTTCACCAGATGGCCTGGGTGGGCCGGATGGGACGAGACTGGACCACCCGGGAGTGTGCTGTTCTTGCTGGGTGTGGGGGCAGGTTGACTTACAAGATAAACCGACAGCCCCAGCATGAAAACTAAGGTGCATTTCTAGGGTGCCCGGCTATGAGAGCATCACATAGGATGCCCTTCTTTCAGTCAGAAGCCTGCCTTTAGCTTCCTCAGACATGAGGACAACTTCCCATCAGAGCCTCTATGTTTTCCCTTTTTCCACCACAGAGATGACACACATGACAGGGAGAAATTAAGAGCTCAGTAGATGCTGCTTGTCCTCATTTGTGGAATGATCAGTCACCTACAGACAGATGGGCAACTAGACAGAGATGCAAATCAAATACCATTTCTGGATCATCATGGTCGGGATGGTCTCTCTCTCTCTCTCTCTCTGTCTCTCGCAAGCACGGCATGCAAGTGTACGTGCCTGCGTGCACGCACACACACACACACACACACACACACAGTCTGTCCACATCCACATCACAAACCACACTAATTTACCCCTTTAATGCTATACAGGCTGAGTAAATCTCATCTCACCACTCCATTTCTGAGGAAACACCTTCAATACAATATATTAAAAAGATTGGCTGAGCCAGACGAGATGGCCCATGCCTGTAATTCTGGCAATTTGGGAGGCCGAGCCTGGTGGATCACTTGAGGCCAGGAGTTCAAGACCAGGCTGGCCAACATGGCGAAACACCATCTCTACACGAAAAATATAAAAATTTGCCAGGCATGCTGGCATATGCTTGTTATACCAGTAACTAAGGAGGCTGGGGCAGTCCAGTCACTTCAACCAGGAAGGCCAACATTACAATGAACTGAGATCCATGTCATGGCAATCCAGCCTCGGTGACAGAGTGACACTCTCTCTCAAAATAACAATAATAACGAAGTTTAGCTGGGCATGGTGGAAGCTAGCTAGGCAATCTTGTGAGAAAATGAAAGAAAAGAAGGAAGGAGTTAAGGAAGGAAGGAAGGAAGGAAGGAAGGAAGGGAGAGAGAGAGATAAAGGGAGGGATGGAGGCAAGGAAGGAGGGAGGGAAGGATGGAGGGAGACAGAGAAAGAAAGAAAGGAAGGAAGGAAGGAAGGAAGAAAGAAAAAGAAAGAAAGAAAGAAAGAAAGAAAAAGAAAGAAAGAAAAAATGAAAGAGAGAGAGACTGTTAAATTCTGGAGTGCAGTGGTGTCATCGGTGTCATCCTACCTCACTCACTGGACTCTGGACACTCCTTGGCTCTAGATTCTTCCACCTCAGCCTCCAGAATACCTGGGACCACAGGCACATGCCATTGTGCCCAGATCATTTTTTCTTTCTTTCTCTTTCTTTCTTTCTTTCTTTCTTTCTTTCTTTCTTTCTTCTTCTTTTTTTCTTTCTTTCTTTCTTTCTCTCTTCTTTTATTTTTGGAAATGGGGTTTCACCATGTTGGTCAGACTGGTATCAAACTCCTGACCTCAGGTAATCCTCGGCTTACCAAAGTGCTGAGATTACAGGCGTGAGCCACCACACCCGGCCTTTTTTTTTTTTTTTTTCTTTTTTTGAGACAGGGTTTCACCAGGTTGGTCAGGCTGCTCTCGAACTCCCGACCTCAGGTGATCCGCCTGCCTCAGCCTCCGAAAGTGCTGGGATTACAGGTGTGAACCACCGTGCCTGGCCTGTGCCCAGATCATTTTTACAAGCTTTCTACAGACAGGGTCTAATCGGTTGTGAGTCGAGGGTTTAGTGTCCAAAGACACAAAGAAACAGAGACTGAGAAAACCAAAGAAACCGGCATGCAATGTGCTATGTATGGATGCTCTATGTGGACTGATAATTAATGAAAGGGTTACTGCCCACGGGGTCCATTTTATATGATGGCAAGGCTACACCCACTAGGCAGGAAAACTGCGATGTGAGCTTGGCCACCATCTCATGTGCATCTCATACTGAATCTACCCATTTGTCAGCTCTGAGAAATATATTTTTCATTTTTTCTTTGAGACAGGATCTCACTCGGGCACCCAGGCCAGAGTGTTGTGGCCCAGTCTCGGCTCCCTGCTGCCTCTGCCTCCCGGGCTCAAGTGATTCTTGTGCCTCGGCCTCCCCGAGTGGCTGGAATTGCAGACACACATGACCACGTCCGGCTGCTTTTTGTATTTTTAGTGGAGACCTACGGGGTTTCGCCACGTGGGCAAGGCTGGTCCGCTCACCTTTATGATGACTGCACCGTACAGAAGTTCAAGAAAACAGGGTCGGGAGTGGTGAGTGACAGATGTAAATAATAGAATTTAGAATTCTTGAGGGAAAAGTTGTTCTACCAAGAACTTGCTTTACCAAGAAATTTGAAGTTATAAGAACACGGCAATTTTGATTATGACATCTAATAAAGGATAAGGATGATTAATATTCTCTTCAGGAAAAAGGAAACCCTAATAACACACATTGAACCCTTATTGAAAACTCAAAAATTGAGAGTCAAATATAAGGCCAAACTCTTTTAATCTAATTTCCAAAGTAAAAGTGAAATATTAAGTGCCCTGAAAGCCCTTTAGCTATCAAGATCTTATTATTAAAATATTTCTTGTTCTTAAATACTGCTGATATAATTTTGGCAAGAAAGGGAAGATTTTCACTTATTCTAGCACTGCTCTAGGTAACTGGATAAAAGTCCATATGCCCAAATTATAAGTGGTAACTTAAGGCAGATTTTTGCAAAATCTTTTACCAGTCACTCCGGGGACTTCCCTGCTAGCTCTAGACTGAAACTGAATTTTAGATTTTATACATACCTCTTCATGTTAAAACAAAACTGAAATTTTTATTTCTATGTTTACTTCCGGTTTATAAAATAATTTCTTCTTTTGTTTTACATATTCAGTCAAATTTTTACATTATATGAATAATTTATATCCATTGTAAGAAAATACAAACACTCCAACAAACTGCAGTGAACTCTATTCTGAAAAGAAGTTGTTAAAAATTCAAATAAAAGACAGTGAAAAAATGTAAATTTTTAAATGTAAAGTTGGATGATTAAGCTTCCATCTGAGCATTGTTCTATGTATTCAGTTTTTTATTTCGTATGTCATTCCTTTTACCCAATAGATAACTCAATACATGTGAGCCCAGAACACATTTGTTTTTCACTATCTTTTACTCTTCATAAGTTGCACTACAAAATGAAACACAGATATTAGAGAGTTGCATAATCATATTGTTCACTTACTTCTAGAAATAAAGATTTATTGAAGGGCAAAATATTACTCTCATGAGTCTAGTAAGAAGTAAGCACAATTATTGGCATAAAAGAGGTTTTTAATACCCATTTTTAGACTGCATTCTAGCCTGGGCAATAGAGCAAGAATCCCGTTCTCTCTCACTCTTTCTCTTCCTCTTTTTTTCTCTCTTACATTCTTTTTTTCTTCTTTCTTTCACTCTTCCTTTCTTTCTTTCCTTCTTCTTTTCTCCCTTTATCTTTCTTTCAAAAACAAACAAACAAACAAACAAACAAAAGAAGTAACACATTGTGAGAATTCTGCCAATGGGCTGGCGCACACCTCTCAATCCACTGAGCCTGTCCACCAGTCCAGTGATGGGCCCTGCGCTGAGCTCTGGATTCACAGGCTCGGGCACTGGCAGCAGCAGAGACTCACACCTGCAAGGAGAAAGATGAAGTTACCATACCTACAGCCAAAATAATAATAATAATACTAAAATAAAATCACTACTTTTATTGAAAAGACATTTCACGAGAATCCGTTAACTTACACATCTGCTAATTCAAAAGTTATCAATCACTTTCTTTTTCAAGTTCATTCTTATTCACAGTTTGTGATTTTCAAGTACGATGTAAAAGTCTATCTGAATCAGAATTCAGTCTGATCTTTCTTCTTATTGCTCCGCATTAGTAAGGATCATCAGTCTTAATAACAGCAGAATATTCAAAAATGAAATTCTGGGTTCCAGACTTCACCGGACATTCCTGAAATCACTGTCTGGAAAAGTGGGGTTGTTTTTGAGACTGCTGCATCTGTTCCTTCCTTTTCAAGGCCAGGGTGTTGGAACTTGCTCCAGGCAGGGATATATGCCTTTCATAGCTGAGGTTCTCTGGAGTCCCACACAGTTCTAACATTCTGACAGTTTATTTCATCTATTTTTCAGAATTATATATTTATATGTAAACAAGAAATCATCCACACTTTTCACTGCTAAGATACTTTCCCCCTTTCTCTCTGGCTTCCCCTGGTTGACTTTGTATTCATGTAGAAAAATATCACATTTTCTCCTTCAAATATGCAGGCTTTGGAGCAATGAAAAGGAAATTAGAAATAGAGATGTTCGCTTTCTTTTATTCTCTTTACTTTTTGTTTTTTTCATTTGTTTTTTGTTTTTGTTGAACTTTCATGCAACCTGTCTAATAAAATCACTGTAAGTATGACAACACAATAGATGACTACATGGGGTGGGGGATGGAGAAAGTACAACCAGGAAAAGGTAGTCTCAACACCTGAATCAATTATGCCTCAATATCAAAGTTCCTGCTTGATATTTGTGGCAACTGAAAGAGCATCTGCTAAAATCTTGGTATATGCTCATTTGTATAATACATCTCCAAAAGCTTGTAAAAGGAAAAAAAAAAATAGAAAGGCTTAGTGTTTTCCACAAGATACACCTTCCTAACTACATTCAGTGTGAGATTTGGAGGCAGTTTCTGAAGATATTATTTCCCTACCATTTTCCCTCCTGGAAAGCATTTTCTAATTTTTTCTAATGAAAATCCCAGTCTATAATACTGACATGAATTAGTGTCCTGATAAAATATAAGACTTCAAGACTTTCTCTATACAAGTGAAGTGAGAGGAGGCCCACAGAATCTATGCTGTGCTGTAACTCTAAAGAAGCTACTCAGTCATTTTCCATAAGCCCTGTTACCAAAATGAGTGGACCACAAATTTATATTAATGTGATCCTATATTCCCCAAATTCTCCATTATGCCATGTCTCCAAATTAATCTAAATGAATCACTTCTCATTGTATCCACTTTCCAAAATTCTAAATATATCATTGATGTTTGATGGGAAATATTTTTGGGGTCTGTTATCCTGATGATTCCACAAAGTTTTGTTGCTGATGGATAAAGGAGGAGGGACCTTTGGTCTGGTAGATTATTTAGGAGGGATAATACCCTCCCATAAAAGTAGCATTAGTTATAGAAATGTGTTTTTGGAAACAAATCATGAAGATAAAGGGGGATGGATTTCAGGAGAGAGGAAAAACACCCATGCATATGAATGTTCAACATCCTGATAACCCATGGTCAGTTCACACCTGGAGTAGCTCCTCATCTGGTCTATAGCCCATTTCCTCCAGCTCCTCATACATTCCTCTCACACTGCCCTTGAATGCTCCATTCTGGCTTTGCTTTCACTGAGTTGCTGAAAAAGGTCCTCGCCCATTTTTTGCAGCCTCTCCAAGTGATACAGCTCTTCTTCATGGAGAAATGCAGGCATCTTCTGATTTTTAGCTCTGATTGCTTCTATTCTTAAACTCACATAATCCTGCAGTTACAATTAGTCAAAAGAGAAATGTTTTATCCATCATCTCCTGAATTTCAGCATTTCCTCTTAGCATCCTGAACATCCAATATTTTAACCCTCAGTCTTGCCAATTCTCAGATTCCTCAAAATTTTACTTTTCTGCTTTTTTCTGCATTAATATCAACATAGTTATTTGTGCCCAATTACGTTTTCTTGATTAATGATAAAAATTTTTTAAAGATAGTTATATAAAAATTGATTTCTCTCTTCCAACCCACATTTATAAAAAGAAAATATAGTTCTTGCTTAATAATTAAACTATAAAGCTACATTGACTAAGTAGGAAACCATTATTTCTATTTTGGAGAATTGGGGCAAGTTATGTAAACCCATTATATGAAGAATAATGCAATGACCACAGACTAGCATTGTTAACTCAGTGCAATTCACTGAGAATAACATACTCTAGGCCAGGTGCGGTGGCTCACGCCTGCAATCCAAGCACTTTGGAGGCCAAGGTGGGAGGATCACCTGAGGTCGGGAGTTCAAGACCAGCCTGATGAACATGGTGAAACCCCGTCTTAAAAAATAAAATACTCTAACGAGGTTTCATGTATTCTCTTACAAACTCACCCTAATCTGCAACATAGAGATTCTTGTTTTCCCTCAAGCCCCCAAATAAACACAAATGAAATATTATTGCACGTGATGTTTTCTATACCTAGAATTCTTTCCATATACGTGTATATTCCTAATGTATATACTCATGTATATTTTTCATATATAGGTATATGTGGATATGTATGAGGAATATGTTTATCTGTGTGTGTATATTTATTTCTCATATACATCTATATACACACACACACAGATACATATATATTCATATATATATGAGTAAGAGTAAGGCAAACATATGTAAATATACCCTCCTTTTTAAGATTTTGTATCAGTGTGATCTTTTCCGTATTTTTTCTGACCACACTATTTAAAACTGAAACCCTCATCCCCATCCCTGGCCTCTGTGCTCCTTTTCTATTTTCCTGCTATTTGTTCTCCTAAGACACTACTACACTCTAACATATCGTGTATTTCACATATCTGCATGGTGACCATTCGCTTCTCTTACTTTCATTGCAAGATTTGCATGTTCCTTTTCTTCTTTACTACGAAATTGTCTAACATTTGACATAGACTAGGCACTCATAAAATAGTTTTCAATGAGTTAATATTACAATGAATTAATGAACTAATATTGGATATTATACCCTCAAGATAAACATCCACAAAGAGAAAATAACTTCTAGCATTCTTCTCAAGTCCTTAGAGTTCTCTTTATATTAAATACTAGTTTTCATATTTCTTGCATATTTATGTCTTCATCAAGACACAGGTCTACATTTCTCACCACTTTTCCCATCATGTGTCATGTATTAATTCAGTAATAATTAGTTGAGATACTTACTTTTGTGCTTTCCCTAGATGTATGCTGTTGCTCTTTCTACCTGAAATTTCTCTCACATTTCAAATATATATGCTCACCAAGATTTAAACTCATGCTGACCCAGCCTCTTAAGGTTCACTTGAAATTTCCATGACTGTCAAATAACTCTTGTGCCCAGGATTTATCTAAGCAGCCCATGGGAAACACTGTGAAACAGCCCAGTTTCTTGTATTTGTTGCTGTTTTCCTATAGGTTTGTATGGAAACGGATGAGAATGCTTGTGTAACACCTGTGATTTGGTTAGAAATCCTATCAAGGAGTCACAATATCCTACATAAAAAATTAGGGTACTGTTTCTCAACTGTTTTTTCCTTTCTTATTGAATTCCAGAAACATTACGGTTTGAAATCAAACTCCTATTTTAAGAGTCCCCCAATTGTCCACTATGAGTTCCTGGAGAAGATAGAGTAGTACGGTCCTAACATTCCAGCATCTGGTTCTTGTGGTTTCCACGTTCAGGTTTCTGTGACTTTCACAAGCTTTTTCTGATATAAACTGCATTTTTTTTTAAGGAGATTCTCCTGCAAAAGAGCCATGACTCAGAGCACCAACAAAGACACTAAAGTATAACTCACACTCTGATATACAAAAGGGGCCCAGACTGCGAGACAAATCAGCCAGTAGAAAATAATGTTTGCTTTGTTTCTTTTCATTTTTGTCAATTCTGAGAAGTTTGAAGCCAAGGAAGCCCATAACAGAGATGCTTAAAGGGACATACAGATGGCATCACCCAATCTCCAAGGAAATAGACTTACAGGAATTTTATGTGTCCTTTGAGAAACAGACCTTCAGAGGCATCTCTTACCCAGCCTTCCTCATTAGTCCAGTCAATGAGACAGTGTCTGTGATCCTGGTGCTCTTGAGAGTTGGAGTACAGCAAACAGAGCATGCTCTTGTCCGCTTCACAGAACATCTTCTCTGTCTCCCTGGGAGTCCCACACATTTACTCCTCAGAGCTCAACAAACGTCAGAGACTGGCTTTTCTGATACAGGAAGCCATCTTCTTCAAAGTACTGTTAGTTTTAAGTTCTCTCCACCATATTTCCATCTGGCATTTAGAGCACTGAGAGGAACTGAGATATCTGGCCGGCTGATCTACAAACAGGGCCTGCAAAAGTTTTGCCCACAATCTATGGTGACTGGGTCTAGGTAGCAGTTCATGAAATTGGGCAGGCGATTGCCCTGTGCAAAATCTGCAAGATTACAGAATTCATGTTTCTTAAGAAGAAAGAGCAGCATGTCACTTTGGGGTCTGGATTGGTGAAAATCTGTGAACATATGGTGATTTGTGATAGCTAAATTTTCTTCTTGACAGTGCTCATTAAAGCTGAACAAACTATTTCTTTTGTAACAAAAATGAAAAACACAAGGAGAGTCTTCAGGCTTTATAGTAGGCATTGCTGACTAGATGACTCACAACTCCTTTGACTCCTAGTTTCTGCCCATAACATAATGCAAATCTACTCACATACATCTTCCCTGGATGTCGATATGAAACTTGGGTTGTAGTCTTAAGTGGGCTACAAAAAATCATAGTTGTCCCTATTCCTCTTTCAAATAACTACTGAATGCCTATGAGAGAGGAGTAGAAAATCTACATTGGCTAACAAAACATAAGAAGGTGATCACAGGGCTCTATGATGCATTTTAAGAGAGAGAGACCCAGAAGCCTGGCTCTTTGAAACAAAAGCAACCCCAAAACAAACCAACAGAGCAAGTAAAAAAAAGATAGCAATAAACAAATCTAGGTTCAGTAGGTGAGAAAATAAGTCAAAATTTTTTTTCTTATGGATTAAATTAACTTCTTTCTTGGGCTACTCAAACTCTGAATTGTCATATAGTCAGGTTTTTTTAAAACTGAAATATGCATAAGTATATTACTATGGTATTATGGTTAATTTTAGGTGTCGACTTGACTGGACTAAGTAACACATAGAGAATTGGCGAAGCATTATTTCTGGGTGAGTCTGTAAAGGTGTTTCCAGAGAGACATGCGAGTTGGTGAACTGAGTGGGGAACAGCAGCCTTCAATGTAGGTGGACACCATCCACTCAGCTGGTAGCTCAGATTGAAGAAACAGGGCAGAGAGAAGGCAATTTTCTCTCTCTCTCTTTCCTGAACTGGTTCTTACTATGCCGGGATATTGATATCTTCAGGACACAGCTTAATGACAGCCTATATTCAACTTCTCAGGCTTCATAATCAAGGGAATCAATTCCCCAATAGGCTTTCTCTCCTATACAGTCATGAGTAGAGTGAGGACAGATACACCATCTGAGAAATGCATTAGGCAATTTTGTTATTGTTTGAACATCATAGGTTATACTTACACAAACCTAGATGGTGTAGCTTACTACACACCTATGGGGTATACAATATAGTCTAGTGTTCCTAGGCTACAAACCTGTATAGCATGTATGGTATACTATAGGCAATTGTGACACAATGGTGAGTATTCTCTCTCTCTCTCTCTCTGTGTATACATGTATATATCTCTATCTATGTCTATATATGTATACATCCTATGATTTGTCTCTCTGGAGAACCCTGACCAGTACAAACTGCAATCTCTCCTTTGGCTGTTTGGAGTCCTTTACCTTACTCTCTTTCACTTGAAAATACTGCCGAATTTAAGTGCAAAAAGTGAAAATCTAAGAAAAACAAATATTTTTCAGAAGTCATCTGAGACATTTTCAGGAATTTTTTATAGTTCAATCTGACTAAAGCCTCAATTAAAATGACAACCAGCGTCACGTGTCAAATGATGCCTTATACATTTATCTGCTCAATAATTGTGTTTTGATTTCTAAGCTAGGGTATTTTGGAGAGCCTTCTTGTTTCTTTTAGTATCACCATTTTCCATCTCATCATTGCCTTAGCAATTTAAAATCATGTCTAAAAGCTTAAGGTTATGAAAGCACAACATTTACAGTATTCAATACTTACCTCTTTTTACTTAATTCAATGTACCAATATTAATACATGCATTACACACACACACACACACACATATACACATGCCTATATGTATAGATATATTTTAATGTAAATTCCATATATTCATCATGCATACAAATGTATTGCTGCAAATGCTAGATATCTAAAATTCTTAATAAATGTACTGAACAATTATGGAATACAAAATAACAACAATTAATTACCTCCTTTCATAACATAAATAGTAATAATATGAGTTACAAATAATATCATTAAGTAGGCTTAAGATAACTAGATTTTTTTGGTCACTGTCCTTTATTATTTGTAAAGGAAGAGAGAGATAATATTCTCCATATAAGTTGCACTCATCCCAGGGTTCTATGAATGTTTACCAGAGTTATTTTTCCAAAAAAATTCTGTTAAGCACTCCTCAAGGTCAGAAGCTCCTTCACTGCAGTGCTGACCTTCAGAGGTCACCTGAATACAGTTAACTCTAAGTGCTGTCCTTCTCCACTGGAGAACAATGAGCTTTTAAAAATATGAATCTTCTACATCATTTTATATGAGCCTTTGAATACCACACCCACCTCTTTAGGGGTACTTAGGGTATTAAGAAAGGTGGAGACAGAAGTGATTAGGTTTATGCAATATTTAGTACACACCGTATCATCAATGATTAAATCAGGATCACACTATCATTGTAACGATATGATTCAATATGATCTATAAGTTGAGACTCTAACAGTAATCAATTTTTCAAAGACCTACTTACTTTCCTCATTATGATATTAATTCTGGTTACTGCCAGCAATCTCTTTCAACTCTTTATCGGATGAGAAGGTGTAGGAATTATATCCTTCTTACTAATTCGCTGATGATAACGTTGAGCAGATGCTAAAACAGCAGCCCTGCAAGTAATTTTATACAACTACATCCTCGATATTGGCTTTATTTTAGCTACAGCATAATTTCTCTTATTCTCCAACATATGACAATTTCAACAAGCATTTATTCTAAATCTCACCCCAACTCCCTTTCATTAATTAGCCTTCGCTTAGCAGCAGCAGGAAAGTCAGCTCAATTCAGTCTCCATGTCTGAATTCTATGTGCCACAGAATGTCCAACCCCAGTCTCAGCTCTGCTCCACTTCAGCACTATAGTTGCGGCAGGGGTTTTTCCTGCTTATCCGCTTCTACCATTTCATAGAAAATAACTCACTAATCCAAAGCTTCACATTATGCCTGAGGGCTATTACCACCTTATTTATAGCAATCTACACTCTGAACAGAAAATGATATAAAAAAATTGTTACATTTTCCACTTCAAGTCAGCTGGGCCTTATAATAGTCACAATTGGTATTATTCAGCCACACCTAGCATCCCTTCACATCTGCACCCATGCCTTTTTTAAAGCTATATTAATTTTATATTCAAGATCCATCATCCATAATCTCAATGATGAACCAGACATTCAAAAAATAAGAGGATTTCTCATAATTTTACCATTCGATTTTTCTTCCCGTGTTACTGGTAGCCTAGCACTTACAATTGGGCCTTTCCTCACAGGCTTTTACTCCAAAGACCTTCTCATGGAAATGGAAAACATGTCATATACCAGTGCCTGAGCCCCTTGTCTTACTCTTATAGCCACCTCCTTGACAGCTGTCTACAGTACCTGGATTATTTTCTTAGCTCTGATAGGACAACCTCACTTCTCAAATCGGATTATCATTAATGAAAGTAACCCCTTCCTAATTAACTCAATTAAGAGCCTGGGTTCCCTGTCACCAATGGTATTCTTCCAGCTTTACTTCTGCCAAAAACTGTAGCACCTCACTTACAGATCCCAAACCTTGGTTGGCAGCTTGGACTGCTGAAAGAAACCTTGATGATTTAAGGACAGAAAATGCTTACAACAGACAAAAATTATCTGAAACATTGTTTCAGTTTGAACTTTTAGGAAAAGACTCTTATGCACTTGATGTGGGAGTTTCATATATGTGCTCCTGCAGGTGGGGAGGATTTAAACTTTAAAGGCTGTGTCTTTATGCCAATAAATGTATTTGCTGTGGTTATAGACACAATGTGAAAGTAACTTTATGCTTAATTATATTTTTGTTGATTTTTTTTAAATGAGAAATAATACCTTTTTTTTCCTTTGGAAACAAAAAGAACATCAAATGGATGGTGTCTAAACAGGATGAGAAGGCTTCTACAGCAGGTGAGCACAGTACTGAGTATCACCTCAAGTAGGGTGAGAAGGGGTCTGGCTCTGCTTGGTGCAGAGGGTTGAGGACTAGGAAATGGAGGGCATCCACCAAAGCTGGCATGAGGAACCTGAGCCTGATTACAGTTTGGCGGGTATCCATGTGGTGTGGGGTGGAGGTCCACCCAACATGAGCCCTAGCAGGGTGAGAAAGGGCTTCATTAGAAGCAGGAGTGCTACGGCCTGAATATTTGTGTCTCCTTCAAAATTCATCTGTTGAAATCCTAACCACCAAGATGATGACATTGAAAGGTGGGGTCTTTGGGAGGTAATCAGGTCATGAGTGCGGAGCATTCATGATTGAGAGTAGTGCCCTTATAAAAGAGGCCCCGGAGAGTTAGCTCTTTTCTTATAGCATGTGAGGACACAGCTAAAAGGCACCATTTATTAATGAAAAGGCTGGGTCCTGACCAGGCACTGGAGTTTTCAGTCTCTAGTACTGTGAGAAATAAATTTTTGTTGTTGAACTATCCAGTCTGTGCATTTTGTTATAGCAGCCCAAACAGATTAAGACAGAAGGCTTCTACCCAAGTAGACTGAGAAGTAATACATGCTAAAAAACGATGCTGCCATTGATAGAAGATTGGTTACACATGTGGAGATTGATCAGATAAGTAAATATATTAAGGATATTGAGAGCTGGTTTCTCATTGTTAGAGAAGAGAATTATAATTGTGGAAAGGAATAAAATTAGCAGGAGCCCTGTGATACTGGACTGAAATTGGAAGCATCATCGTTTTCAATATCTAGTGAAAGATATACACACATATATATATATGGTGTGTGTGTGTGTGTATATATATATATATATGTATATATATATATATATATATATATGTAGTACATATCATTATGGAAAGCTATATATCTTCCCTAACTGTCCTGTGAGAGGGTCTGAGACAAGCATCACCTATGTAGCTCTGAGTAAAATTTGCACCAATGTATGGTTTCTAAAATACCACGCTCTACTGAAAAAACCAGGGCTTCCTGGAGCAATAGCTGATTTCATGGCTTGGGGTAGAAAAATTACCAGATGAGCCTAGAACATCTTGTGCCAAAAATCACAGAAAGGCTCAAAGCATAATGGATCCATGACAAAAAGACAGAGGATTCAGCTTAAAGGGATTGCTACTGAGCAAATCAAAGAAAATTTGAGCAGCAAAATAAAAATAGTAACAAAGTATAGCCCATAAAATAAAATAAATAAATAAACAAATGAGAAGTTCAGTGGGGAACACATTATTAATATAATTTTAAATTCCTTATTCATAAAACGCTATCCCTAATATATCAACTGTAATCTTTGTTTTGACCATTTTAAGTCCTTTACTTCACACTCCTTTATTTGACAATACTCCTGAATTTAAGTGAAACAAATAAAAGTTTTAGAATTACAAATATTCTCCAGAAGTCATCATAGTCACTTTAAGGAATTTTTCTTAGTTTAATAAGATTATGACTCAAGTGAGATGGCAGCCACCATCACATGTCAAATTATGTCTTATAAATGTATTTGGTCAAAACATTGTGTTTTGATTTCTAAACTAGAATATTTTGGGGAGCTTTCTCATTTTATTCACTTTTACTATTTTGTATCTTTCATGATTACCTTATTAATTTGAAGTCATGACTGAAGCTGAATGTTAAGAAAGCCCACCATTTACATCATTAATTAATGTCTTCTCAATTTAATTTAACGATACACTCATTACACACATATACACAAACCTATGTGTACATATATGTACTAATATGAACTCCATATATTCATTATGCATATATATCTGTTGGAGCAAACACTAGATATTTAAATTTTTCAAAACTATATTGAAGAATCATAGAAAACAGAAAATAACAATTAGTATCCTAATAATTCATAAAACATATAGTAAGTATGAGTTACAGATAGTATCATTGTGTAGATTTAAGATGAGATATTTTTAACATACTAATTTATCATTTTTTAAAGGAAAGAAGATGCACTTTTATCAAGATAAATTTCACTCACCCCTGGGTTTTTTGATGGTTCCCACAATGATTCTTCCAAAAATTCTGATAAGTACTGCTGGAGTCCAGGAGCTAATTCACTGCAGTACTGACTTTCAGAGGTCAGCAAAATGCAGTTCCTCTAAGTGCTGTCCTCGTCCTTTGGAGAAAACTGAGCTTCTCTCTTCTTGTTTTTTTTTTTTTTTTTTATTTTTATTGCACTTTAGGTTCTGGGATATATGTACAGATCATGCAGGATTGTTCCATAGGTACATATATGGCAAGGTGGTTTGGTGCCTTCATCCCACCGTCACATATACCTGGCATTTCTCCCCACGTTATCCCTCCCCAACTTCCCGACTGCCCTCTGTCCTTCCTCAGCCCCCACCAACCAACCTCGCTGTGTGATGCTCCCTTCTCTGTGTCCACGTTTTCTCATTGTTCAACACTTGCCTATTAGTGAGAATATGCAGGGTTTCATGTTCTGTTCTTGTGTCAGTTTGCTGAGAATGATGGTTTCCAGCATCGTCCATGTCCCTAAAAAGAACACAAACTCATCGTTTTATATGGCTGCATAGTATTCCATGGTGTATAAGTGGTACATTTTATTTGTCTAGTCTATCATTGATGAGCATTTGGGTTGGTTCCAGGTCTTTGCTATTGTGAACAGTGCTGCAATGAACATATGTGTGCATATGCCTTTATAATAGAATGATTTATAATTCTTTGGGTATATACCCAGTAATGGGATTGCTGGGTCAAATGGAAGTTCTATTTCTAGACGCTTGAGAAATCACCACGTTGTCTCCCACAATTGTTGAACTAATTTACACTGCCACCAACAGTGTGAGAGCGTTCCTATTTCTCCACATCCTCTCCAGCATCTGTTGTCTCCAGACATTTTAGTGATCACCATTCTAACTGGCATGAGATGGTATCGCAAGGTGGTTTTTGTTTGGATTTCTAGAATGACCAGTGATACTGAGCATTTTTATCATATGCTTATTGGTCCTATATATGTCTTCTTTTAAAAAGTGTCTGTTCTTCTCCTTCACCCACTTTGGACGGTTTGTTTTTTTTTTATCTTGTAAATCTGTTTAAGTTCTCTGTAGGTTCTGGATATTAGACCTTTGTTAGATGGGTCGATTGAAAGGACGCCCTCTCTCACCACTTCTATTCAACCTACTATTGGAAGTTCTAGCCAAAACAATCAGGGAAGACAAAGAAATAAAGTGTATTCAATTAGGAAAGAGGAAGTCAAATTGCCTCTATTTACAGATGACATGATTGTATATTTAGAAGACCCCATTGTCTCAGCCCAAAATCTCCTGAAACTGATAAGCAACTTCAGCAGAGTCTCAGGATACAAAATCAATGTGCAGAAATCACAAGCATTCCTATACACCAATAACAGACTTAAAGAGAGCCAAATCAACAGTGAACTCTCATTCACAATTGCTACAAACAGAATAAAATACCTACAAATACAACCAACAAAGTATGCAAAGGACATCTTTAAGGAGAACTACAAACCACTGCTTAAGGAAATAAGAGAGGACACAGACAGATAGAAAAACATTTCATGCTCATGTTTAGGAAGAATTAGTATCGTGAAAATGGCCATACTGCCCAAAGTAATTTATAGATTCAATGCTATTCCCATCAAGCTACCAATGACCTTCTTCACAGAACTGGAATAAAACACCTTAAACTTCATATGGAACTAAAAGAGAGCCTGCATATCCAAGACAATCCTAAGCAAAAAGAACAAAGCTGGAGGCATCACGCCACCTGACTTTAAACTATCCTACAAGGCTACAGTAATCAAAACAGCATGGTACTGGTACCAAAACAGAGATATAGACCAATGGAACAGAACAGAGGCCTCTGAGACAATGCCACACATCTACAACCATCTGATCTTTGACAAACTTGGCAAAAACAAGCAATGGGGAAAG
>CAUYLG010049850.1:0-72230 GCA_963573385.1 Cacajao melanocephalus
TTTATAAAAAAAAAAAAAAAAAAAAAAAAAAAAAAAAAAAAAAAAAAGTGGTACTAGAATATATATGGCATATATTTTAAAGATAAACATCCATGACTGGGTACAGTGACACATGCCTGTAATCCCGGCACTTTGGGAGGCCAAGGCAGACAGATCACTTGAGGTCATGAGTTTGATAACAGCCTGCCAACATGGTGAAACCCTGTCTCTACTAAAAATACAAAAATTAGCTGGGTGTGGTGGCCCATGCCTGTAATCCCAGCTACTCGGGAGGCTGAGGCAGGAGAATAGCTTGAACCCAGGAGGCAGAGGTTTCTGTGAGCCAACATTGCACTAGTGCACTCCAGCCTGGGTGACAGAGCCAGACTCCCCCTCAAAAAAAAAAGAAAGAAAGAAAGAAAGAAAGAAAGAAAGAAAGAAAGAAAGATAAACAGCCATGCTTTAAAAAAAATTTTTTTAATTAATTTTAGAAGCAATGTTAAATCTGAAAATAAGTGTTTCCAGAGGGCCTTTAAACATGGGGGTTCAGGTTTCAGATTCAGATTCTACATGGTTTAAGCCCTTACACTCTGCCTGTCATCTGCTTCTATTTAGTTATCTCTCTTAACCCATGTAATTATTACACCCATTTTACCGATGAAGAAATTGAGACTTAGGGAGGTAACAGGACTTGGGGGTAAGAAAGGGGAGCATTAAGAAGAAATGTTAATGTAATAAACTGCTTAGCAGGGCTACTTGGACAATTCCTTTCAAAAAAAATTAATTTTTGAAAGCCTAATTCTCTGAGCCTCAGTTTCTTTATTTGACAAAAGGGTATGAAGAGATCAATGTCATAAGGTTACCATAAAGGTGCATTTGTCATTCTGTTGACCTTCTAGCACCTGCAAAAGCCCCTTTAAATTAGAAAACTTCCTTGCTATGTGAATCTTGACTCCCCAATTCACTTTACTTTTAAACAGCTGTATCAAAATATAATTTACACACCACATTTTAAAATTCACACATTCTAAGTTACAGTTAAATGAACTTTCGTAAACTTGCAGACGTGTGACAGCCATCACTACATTTGGTGTGGTTTTTTGTTTGTTTGCTTGCTTTGTTTTTTGTTTTTTTGAGATGGAATCTTGCTCTGTTGCCCAGGCTGGAGTTCAGTGGCATGATCTCAGCTCACTGCAACCTCCACCTCCCAGGTTCAAACAATTCTCCTGCCTCACCCTCCCAAGTAGCTGGAATTACAGTCATGTGCCACGAGCCTGGCTAATTTTTGTATTTTTAGTAGAGACAGGGTTTCACCAGGTTGGCCAGGCTGGTCTCAAATTCCCGACCTCAAGTGATTCACCTGTCTTGGCCTCCCAATGTGCTGGGATTACAGGCATGAGCCACCACACCCAGCCACCACAATTCAGTTTTGGAAACATTTTCATTGCTCCAGGAAGATCCTGCATACCCATTTGTCATCCAGCCCCATTCTTGCCCCAACCCCAGCCAGGCAAACACTAATCTGCTTTCTGTCTCTATAGATTTCCCTTTTGTTCCAGCTATTTTATATAGATGGAATCACACAGTCTGTGGTCTTTTGTATCTGCTTCTTTCATTTACTGTGCTTTTAAGGTTCTTTCATGTGCCTTTCTATTACTGAGTAGTATTCCATTGTATGGACATACCATAGCTTTGTTTATCCCTCACCAGTTGATGCACATTTGGATTATTTCAAGTTTTGTGATTCTCTTAGTTTGTTTTGCACTGCTATTACAGAAGGTCACAGACTGGGTAACTTATTTAAAAAAAAAAAAAAAAAAAAAAAACAGAAATGTATTATCTCACAGTTCCAGAGCCTGTTAAGTCACCAGCATCTGGTATTGGCCTCCTTGCCATGCCCTCATGGCAGAAAATGGAAGAACAAAAGGGAATAAACTATGGGTCTTCACATGACAGAAAGGCAGAAGAGAGAGAGCCCACTCTTGCAAGCCCGTTTTATAGCGGCATTGATCCATTAATGAGGGCTCTGCCCTCATATGCTTTTCTTTCTCTAACTAGCTTTTCCAGGCTCCCTTGCAGCTAGGGTGCAGGCATATAATCAAGGCTTCACCAATCAGAGCCCTAGCCATAATACTTCTGTTAATCCCCATGGTAGCTCTATCAGACAGACACTAATTCTATCTATAGCAATAAGTTGCACCGTCTTCCAGCAGTCATGTTATTTTAATAGATCACATTTATTAAACATTTGCCACATGTTCAGCAATGGATTTTATCATTTAATCCTCACAACAACCCTCCAGGGTAGGCACTATTATTTCCCCCATTTTACAGATGAGCAAAGTGACGCAAAAAGAGATTAAGTCACTAACACACCAGAAAGCAACAAAGCCAAGATTTGAACCCAGGAAGTCTGACACCAGAGGCTGCCTGCTTACCTGCCTCTTCATGTTCTGAAAACTGGCTGAATTTGGTCCCTAAATTCAGATCTAATTACACTTTTCCTGTTTTAAGAGCCACAGCGTGCTCTTCCTCTAACGATAATCAGCAGTACATTGTATCACTAATATGTGAAGTGGAGCCACAGCAGAAAGCATCTGCCAGGCCTCAGAGCACTGACAACCACTGCCATCAGAGCAGCGCTCTGCAGGCTCCAGAGGTCACCAGCATCCACAGTTCCATGTAATCATCTGGTCACCAAGCAAAGAAGAGAGGATCATCAACCTCCTAAGAGATGAGGAAACAGAGGCTCAGAAAGGTGCAGTCACTTTCTCAAGCTTGTACAGAGTGAGTCCCAGAAGCCAGTAACTCCATTCTCACTGGGCCACTGGTCAGTGCTGAGCCCTCCCCAAGTCCTGTCTCCAACTTCCACAGGCCCCAGGCTCCACAGGTGGTGACTGAAGAGAGTGCGAGCTTGCGACTGCCCTGAGTAGCAGTGCAGAGTTGTAGGTGGGCTCTAGAACCTATCAAACTCTGGATCAAATCTCAGCTCTTTCATTTGCCACCTGTGCAACTTGGAGAAATTCTTTATTCTGAGTTTGTCTCCCATTTTGTAAAATGTTAAAAGGATAATACTCCCTTGATAGGACTACTGTGGAAATTGCTTGCTAGAAAGGTTGCTCCAAATTATACTCTCACCAGCAGTCTATGAAAAGTAGCCATTTTCCAGCGTCTTATGCAAGGTATCTGTTTGTTAAGAAGCTGATGAAAGCCCAGGAATGTGCAGATATTTTCACCACTGATTCTGAAAACTGACAAAAGAAAAATCAAAGATTAATTTGTTTCTCCTGAAGTTATCATATATAAATAATCACTTTGCTACAAATTAATTGGAGACGAACTTTCTGCTGCAAAAAATCTAGCATAAGAACTTTATGCTTTATTTTGACAAGTGAATTTAAGACAGTACTTACAGATTCATACATTTATTCTAATTATTTCAGCTTGTTTTTTTCTTCATGTTTTATATAGATACCAAATTTAGCTACATGCTACAGACAAAATTGCTGCAGAATTCTGATGACATGTATCTTCCTACTACCTCAAAGCATGTAAAAAGGCAACTTGAGCTGCCAGGTCCAGCAAGTGAGGGTAGAGAGCTCCAGACAAAGGACACAGTGTAGGCAAGGGCAGGGAGGCTTGAGATTTCACAGTAAGTTTGAGAAGCCAAGAATCTAAAGTGGTTAGAATCCCATGTGTTTTTGTCTGTGTGTGTGCGTGTGTGTGTGTCTATGTGTTTGTAGAATTTAGATTGTAGAAGAGGGAGGGCAGGTAGGTCAAGGCCAGTTGGATGAACTGACTAAGCTGATTAAAGAGCGTGGTTGACACACAGAACCACATGTATCAGGCTACGAGCACTGGAGAGTCATTGGCATTTCTATCAAGAGGAGAATAGGATCTGTCTGGCATTTTGAAATATCATAAGGATAAATTTCCATAAGGAAGATGGCACTCAGCGAAGTTTGATGATAGTTAGGAAGTCCATTTCAGAAATAATAAGGCCAGAACTAGGCCTTGGTGGTGGAGGTGGAGAGGCGGAGAAGGTTGTGGGAGGCATATAAGAAATAGAATTGACAGTTCTTATTGAGTGACTGGCTATAGAGAAATAGGGAGAGAAAAATGCCTGGTCAGGCAGCCCAGAAGGAGGGAGGCAATGGAAACTTTCTCAACAGTGGAGCCTGGGGAACCTGGGCCCTCTAGGTGGCCATGACCAGGCCATAGAGGACGTAGGGGCTGGAGGTAGAGATGGAGTTGCAGAGAGATGGTGATAGAAGCCTTGGAAAAGAGGCCACCTGAAGGCAGGTTGTGCATGCTGATGGGGGTGAGGGGTAAGGTAGAGATTACAGGAGGTTTAAGGGGCTCATTAAGCGAAGCTCTTCTGTCTGTGATTTGTGTGAGAAGCATCAGGAGCTGCAGGGTAACAGAATGTGCCACCCCAAAATATGCTACTTTGGCATAAGAGTTATTTTGAATTAAAGACATTTAAAAAAACAGAAGGTGCAAAAAGGGCATTGCGGCCTCCTCCTTTCTCCCTGAAAGCAGAAGATGAAATTCCCATATGAAAAGTGCCCTCTTTATACCAGAGGGAAGAAACATTCTTATCACCAGAGACAAGAAATTTAGGTAAAGAGAATTCCAAACACAGAGACCATTACTTTCAATGGTGAAAACCATAATTACTTTTGCACCAGCCTAATAAAAAGGGAAGAACTAATTGTGAATCAGCTAAGTCATCTGGACAATAATGCTGAGAATATAAGTTTTCAAAGCCAATTGTGTGTGTGTGGCTTCTTTAATATCCAAGTCCAAGATATTCCTAATTCAAGTGCTCAAAAGTTTCATAAAGAAACATATAGATTTTGGCTGGGCACAGTGGCTCATGCCTGTAATCCCAGCACTTTGGGAAGCCAAGGCTGGTGGATCATGAGATCAGGAGTTTGAGACCAGCCTGACCAATGTGGTGAAACCCCGTCTCTACTAAAAATACAAAAATTAGCCGGATGTGGTGGCATGCGCCTATAATCCCAGTAACTCAGGAGGCTGAGGCAGGAGAATCACTTGAATCCAGCAGGTGGAAGTTGCAGTGAGAAGAGATCACACCACTGCACTCCAGCCTGGATGACAGAGCAAGACTCTGTCTCAGAAAAAAAAAAAAGTAAATATATAAATTTTTCTACATTGGTGACTGTAGGTTGAATTCTATTATTTTCCTTAGCCAGATTCTTACAGTCATTTTTGTCTTTCAAATTCATAGGCAGCTAGAAAACTAGAGGAAAACGAATGAGGGAGAAAGTGCATAAAGAAGCTCATTATGGTGGGGAAAAGATAAAGTGAGTGCTTAGAACTGGAGACTCAGTCTCCAGGCTGACTCTTCCCCTGATCAGTCTCATGTCGCTGTACAAGAGCCTGGATTCAGAAAAATTACAGCTGGAAGAGGCTTTTGAGGCCATGATACCCAACTGCCTCCTTTAGGAGAGGCAGGAGAGACTGAGGCCCAGAGAGAGGATACAAGTTTCCTAGATGGCCCCATCAGCAAGTGGTCAAGCCGATACTCCACTTAAGGTTCAGCTACTCTGGCTCTGAACAGGGCTATTGATATATAACCTCCTTAGCCTTCAGGCTCTATATCAGAATTGTCAAATAATATATTAAGTATGCAAGGCTCAAGGGCCCTAAGTGTGCTCTGAAGACACATATGCTGAGATCTGAACTTTGGCTGCAGGAAGTACCAGCTGTGTGAACTTGACCTTAAACTTTCTAAGCTATCATATTCTCATGTTGTACAGATTCAAAGAGATGCATACAGATAGGATAATAACAGATGGGATAATACATACAGATGGGATGATAATATGGGCCTACCACACCATATAGTCAAAATGACAAAATGAAATCCCACTTACAAAGCACTTAACGCAGCAGCTGACATGCAGAATGTGCTCAAGAGTTAGCTGGTGTTTTTGTTACTGTTACATATAACCGGATTTAACGAATATTTGCTGAGTGCTTACATGAGTCCAAGGCATGTGGAGTGTAGTTGGGAATTCAGGGAGGGGAAAATCTGAGATCTGAACTTTGGCTGCAACAAGTACCAGCTGTGTGACCTTGACCTTAAACTTTCTGAGCATTTATATTCTCAGAAAAGAGAAAAGAGGACGGTGGAGAGAATAGTACATAGTTCATGCATGGCAAAATCTAGAGAGAGATATCTGATAGTAAAAGGGAGTGAGAAAAGAGAGAGTAGTTCTAACTGGCAAAGTCAAGAATGGCTTTCAGAGGAATGTGGTGTTTGTGGCATCTGTAGCTTTGGGACAAGTACAAAATTTGGGGTAGGTAACTGTGGTTGCTTAAAAAGGGTTTTAAAAAAAAAGGAGGGGGTAATTTCAGGTAAAAGGAAGAGCATAAGCAGAGACATGGAGGGTGAAAGCAGCCATGGGAATAAGGAGAAGTTCCAGGCTGGTTTGGATGCGGTTTGCATGAATCTGTGCGGATTCTCACAGCCAGGCTCTGCAGTGGAGCAGTTACTGTCCTGCCTGCCCTATATCCATTCTCCCTCCTCCTCTGGTCACCCCATTCTGTTTTCCTCTCTGTGTGCATGCGGTTCAGGTGGGGATGACTCAGCCCCTAGAAATAGTGATTGGTTCAAAAGTAGGAACATGACCTGTGCTGGGCCAATGAAGATCTTCCCTGGGACTTTTGCTGGACCTCTTGGGACATAAGCTTTCTCTTTCCATTGGGGTTTAGCTGGTGGTGTGGAAGCTTGCAGCTGCTGGCTCCCATCTTTGCCACCACATGGGAAAGCTACATAGACATACTGCCACCACAGAAGAGAACAGGACTGAACTCTGGAGGAGAATTCTGGTGGTGTTTCCGAGTCATGATGCCGGCTCTATTCTAGAACTTTTAGTTATGTGAGGCAGTGAATCCCTCTTTTTTTTTTCTTTTGCTAAAGCCTATTTGCATAGGTTGCCACCAAAAGAATTCTGATTAAAAAACAGTGTTAATAACAGCAGCAGTTTTCTAGTGAGCATCAATCACATGCCAGGTGGTGTTTTAAGAGACTTATGAATGATAATTTATTACTCCCACCAACAACAGTAGGTGCTAAATGAAAACTATCTTTTACAGGTAAGAAGCATTAAAGCCCAAAGAGGACAATAACTTGCCTGATTTCTCACAGGTAGTAAGTAGTGGAGCCGAGATTTGAAGCCACAGCATTTATGCTCTTACCAGCTATGCTATATTGAACCCCAAGATCGACACAATGGTTTCCCTCAATGAACCAGTGGTCTGTGGATCCTTTGCGCTGTGATTCTGCCCAGCTCATCTTATTTGTAGCATGTTATTCTGGGTTTAAAAATGTCCACAGTTACCACCCTTTTGTTAATAGTCTTAACTGCAGTAGAAAATTTCGTAGAACAGACCTCAATTTTTAGTCTTAAAGCCCTTTGCCAGTTGAGTACGGTGGCTCACTCCTGTAATCCCAGCACTTTGGGAGGCCAAGGTGGGTAGATCACCTGAGGTCAGGAGTTCAAGACCAGCCTGACCAACATAGTGAAACCCCATATCTACTAAAAATACAAAATTAGCCGGGCGTGGTAATGCATGCCTGTAATCCAGTTACTCGGGAGGCTGAGGCAGGAGAATCGCTTGAATCTGGGAGGTGGAGGTTGCAGTGAGCTGGGATAGCACCATTGCACTCCAGCCTGGGCAAGAAGAGCAAAACTTCATCTCAAAAAAAAAAAAAAAAAAGCCCTTTGCTCTTTTTCTCCTAAGAGGCCTGATAGATCTTTATGAACAGAGGACTCCCAGTGACCACTCAAAATGCCATTCTCCAGATGTAGGTTTATACCACAGTGTCCCCACATCATCCTACTCAAGAGTTTCCTGCTACAGCCACGAATGACTCTCCCTCAAGGCTGAAAACTTTCAGGACACCAACCGTAACTCAATCTGCTAACTGTAGACAATGAGAGTAAAGTGGTTGTTTGGCTACAATGGACTGAGTGCTTATTCTGTGCCAGGTATTGCCCTCAGCATTTTCCAGGCATCAGCTCTGGATTTGAAACTGTCTGCCCCTAAATTCAGTGTTCCAACTTCATACTGAACTCCAGATCACAAAAACGTCCACAGAAAAGCGCATGCCAGAATAATGAAATGTACTGTCTTCTTCTAGAAGCTCAAGGGAAATAAATTTGAGTTTTGGACAAAGAAAAGGAATTTGAGATTGTAAACCGTGGCTAGTAAATGTGTAACCCACAACAGGCACTCAAGTTTTGCTAATCTAAGTGGGATGAAATTGAGGGTATTTCATATGAATGGAATGAGAAGGGTGGGGAGGGGAGGGAAAGGGAGGGGAGGAGAGGAGAGGGGATAGAATCAAAGCTAATCAAGTCAAGCTGAAAATAATGACAGAAAATGCATTGGATTTGCAGACACCTATATCAAAGATTAAACTATGAGCAGTTAGTAACTGATGGGAGTAAAATCTTGAAGAAAGGGGAAAAGATAAATATATCACCTGAATATACCCTAGTAGAGTGTGCTTCAAAAAAAAGTTGACTACTATGCATAATAAGAAATACATTTTATGTCACAGAAATGTATATAATAGTCATATGTACATGTATATGTACCGGCACACTTCATTTTATTGTGCTTTACCTTATTGAGCTTCACAGATAGTGTATTTTTTATAGGTTGAGGCTGATGGCCACCCTGTGTAGAACAAGTCTCTGCCATTTTTTCCAACAGCATGTGCTGGGTTTGTGTCTCTGTGTCACATTTTGTAATTCTCACAATATTTCGAACTTCCTCATTATTACCATATCCGTTATGGTGATCACTGATCTTTGATATTACCATTAAAATTGTTTTAGAACACCACAAACTGCACCCGTATGAGATGGCAAACTTTATCAATAAATGAGTGTGTGTTCTGACTGATCCACCAACTGCTGTTTACTTATCTCCCTCTCTTCAGGCCTCTCTATTCACTGGGACATAACAATATTGAAATTAGGGCAACCAATAACCCTAAATTGGACTTTCAGTGTTTAAGTGGAAGGAAGAGTCTCACATCTTTTACTTTAAATCAAAAATCTAGAAATGATTAAGCTTAGTGAGGGAGGCATATTGAAAGCTGAGAGAAGCCAAAAGCTAGGCCTCTTGCATTCAGACGGTTAGCCATGCTATGAATGCAAATAACAAGTTTTGGAAGGAAATTAAAAGTGCTACTCCAGTGAACACACAAATAGAAAGAAAATGAAACAGCTTTATTGAAGATATGGAGAAAGTTTTACCAGTCTGGATAGAAGATCAAACCAGCCGCAATATTCCCTTAAGTCAAACTCTAATCCAGGGCAAGGCCTTAACGATTTTAAATTCTATAAAGGCTGAGAGAGGTGAAGGAGCTTTGGGGAAAAAATGCTGTTGTTGGTTTATGAGGTTTAAGGAAAGAAGCCACCTCTATAACAAGAAAAACCTGCAAGTGTTGATGTAGAAACCACAGCAAATTATCCAGAAGATCTAGCTAAGATCGTTGCTGAAGGCAGTAACACCAAACAACAGATTTTGGCTATAGGCAAAACAACTTTTATTAGAAGAAGATGCCATCTAGGAATTTAATAGCTAGAAAGGAAAAGTCAATGCCTGGCTTCAAAACTTCAAAGGACAGGCTAGCTCTCTGGTTAGGGACTGATGCAGCTGGTAACTTTAAGTTGAAGCCAATGCTAGTTTACCATTCTGAAATTCTCAGAGCCCTTAATAAATATGCTAAATCGAATCTGCCTGTGCTCTATAAATGGAACAACAAAGTCTGGATGATAACATGTTTGTTTATAGCATGGCTTACTGAATATTTTAAGCCCACTGTTGAGATCTACTGCTCAGAAAAAGATTTATTTCAAAATCTTATTGCTCATTGACAATAGGCCTGGTCACCCAAGAGTTCTGATGGAAATGTTCAAAAAGATTAATGTTGTTGTCATGCCTGGCTAATGCAACATCCCCCCATTCTATAGTTCATGAATAAAGTAGTAATTTTGACTTTTAAGCCTTAAATGGCATTTTATAAGGCTATAGCCACTATAGATAGTGATTGCTCTGGTGAATCTGGGCAAAGTAAATTGAAAACTTTCTAGAAAGAATTTACCAGTCTACATGGTATCAAGAACATTTGTGATTCATGGGAGGAGGTCAAAATATCAACAGGAGATTAAAAGAAGTTGATTCTGACTTTCATAGGTGACTTTGGGGGTTTTGAGACTCTGTGGAAGAAGTAACTACAGATGTGGTAGAAATAGCAAGATAACTAGAATTAGAAGTGGAGCCTGAAGATGTGACTGAATTATTACAATCTCACGAGAAAACTAAAAAATGAGAAGTTCCTTCTTATGGTTGAGCAAAGAAAGTGGTCTCCTGAGATGAAATCTATTGCTGGTGAAGATGCTGTGAACATCACTGAAATGACAAGCAAGGATTAGAACATTGCATAAACTTAGTTGACAAAGCAGCTGCAGGGTTTGAGAGATTAACTCCAATTGTGAAAGAAGTTCTGCTTGTGGGTACAATGTTATCCAGCAGCACTGCATGCTACAGAGAAATCTTTCATTAAAGGAAGAGTCAATCTATGTAGCAAACATATTGTTTTATTTTAAGAAATTGCCGCAGTCACTCCAGACTTCAGCAACGACCACTCTAATCAGTCAGCAACCATCAACCCAGAGGCCATACTCCACCAACAAAAAGATTATGAGTCACTGAAGGCTCCGATGATCATTAACAGTTTTTAGCAGTACATATTTTATTTAAAATATGTACCTTTTAGATATAATGCTTTCGTAGACTTAATAGACTACAATATATTGTAAACACAACTTTTACATGCATTGTGAAACCAAAAGCTTTGTGTGATTCACTTTATTTAGATAATGTGGTGGTCTGGAGTCATATCTGCAGTATCTCCAAGGTATGCCTGTATATATGTACATCGATATAGATATGGATATAGCTAGAAATAAATGGAAGTGATGTTTCATAAAATATTATTGATCCATACTGCCCAGAATGTACTCTAATCTATTTATTTTATTCTAGTCTAATCTTATTTTAATGACTTTAGTCCTGAATAAAATTAATGCCTGCCAAGGAGCAGGCATTATTCAGGATTAAAAAGTTCTGACCTGCCGGGAGCAGAAAGATAAGCCCACTGCACAAGCTAAAAAGTGGTCTGGTAAAATGTTGAACATAAACAGGAGCAATGTGGACCTAAAGAGAGATCCAAGGCTGTGGACTCAAACAGTCTTCTTTCTAAGTGTTTTGCCCATTTGTCCAACTGCTAACCCATCCATTCATTCATTTCAATACATGTGGGCACTCTTCATGTTTGCCAGACCTGCTCAGGCTCTAAGGAGACCAGATGAATAAGATGCATCCCCTGCCTTTGAGGAACTCACAGTATAGGGTGCCATAGAGGGAAGTGAACAGTTATGACGTATCAAAATGAATGGCACTATGTCTTGACTATCATGGATAAAGCTTCAATGAACATGGGAGTGCATGTGTATCTTTAGGATACTGATTTTAATTCTTTTAGACATAAAGCCAAAAGTGAGATTTTTGGATCATACAGTAATTCTATTTTTAATTTTCTGAGGGACTCATACTGTTTTCCTTAGTGTTTGCACCATTTTACACTTCTGCCACTATGCACAAGAGCTACAATTTCTCCACAACCCAAATGTCCATTAACAGACAAGTGGATAAAGAAAATGTGATATAAAGCCAGGTGCAGTGGCTCATGCCTATAATCTCAGCACTTTAGGAGGCCAGGTGGGAGGATCACTTGAGGCCAGGGGTTCGAGACCAGCCTTAGCAACATGGAAAGACATCTCTACTAAAAAAAGAAAACAGTGATATATACATACAGTGGAATATTATTCAACCTTAAAAAGAAAGCAATCCTACAATTTGAGAAAACATTGTAGGATGGATCCTGAAGACATTATGCTAAGTGATATATGTTAGTCACAGAATGACAAACATTGGATGATTCCGTTTATACGAGGCATCTAAAATAGCCAAAATATAGAAGCAAAAAGTAGAATGAGGGCTGCCGGAGACATGGAAAGTTGTTATTCATGAGCACAACGTTACAGTTAGATGGCTAACAGTACAGCATTGTACAGTTAAACATTTGATGAGGATAGATCTCATGTTAAGTATTCTTGCCACAAAAATAAATAAAACCAAAGCAAAGGGACCCACGGAAACTTTGATGTGATGGTTATGCTTATTGCCTCGATTGTGGTGATGGTATCACAGGTGTTTGATGATGTCCAGACTCACCAAATTATGTATACTAGATATGTGCAGTTTTTGTATATCAATTATACCTCAATAAAACTACTAAAATCCGAAAGGGTAGAGAAGGAATAAATGAAATTATTACATGCCAACGTTTTTATTATGTCAGGACAAGTGATAAAATATGTTATTCTTTTTATTTGCAATTACAGAAAATATACTCAATTGCGTGTTCTGTACTTTCCAAACTTTCTCACAATGGGGAAGTTCAAGGTCAGGCGTGGTGGTTCACACCTGTCATCCCAGCACTTTGGGAGGCTGATGTCGGAGGATCACTTGATCCCAGGAGTTCAAGACCAGCCTGGGCAATGTGGTGAAATCCTGTCTCTACAAAAAAAAAGATACAAAAATTAACCTGGCGTGGTGGCACATGCCTGTAGTTCCAAATACTCATAAGGCTGAGGTGGGAGGATCACCTGAGCCTGGGAGTTCAAGCCTGCTATAAGCCGAGATTGTGCCACTGCACTCCTGCCTGGGCGACACAGTAAGATCCTGTTTCAACACGAAGAAAGTTATGTCAGAAAAATAAGCAGTAACTGCAAATATTAAAACATTAAAAGAGAAAAGCAAATGATTACTCTCATGCTTTTCAACATTCTGTATCATTTATCCAAGTGCTAACAATCTGCTGGAACTTTTGTATATCTGATGTTTAACTTTTTGCTACCATTTAGCCAGACTGCATGATGATATAAATCTTAAGTAATTCGGGGTGAGGCGATGAATGACATAGAGACCATGGGCACCGTGCGGATGGGGTGACTGACTTGTCCTAAGAGAACAGTGGAAGACAAGATATTCAGGGGAGAAGAAAGCAAAGGGAAATCCAGGCAGAAGGAACAGCCCAGGCAGAGCCCGGGAGGAAAGCCAGTGACCTGAAAGCAGACTGACCTTTGAAAGTGAGTCAGAGACAAAGGTAGCTCAGGAAAGAGGGGTTGGGCAGGTTAAGAAAGACTCTAAAGGGCAGGCTCAGGGACGTCAGGCTCCATCCTGCAGGTAACAGAGAGACATCAAAGGATTTGTAGGAGGTGGTGACAACCCCAGAGCTGTGATTTATAAAGAGTTCTCCAGAGCAGAGGTAAATGCACTAGATCAAGAATTTCCAGATAAGGAAATCGTTCTGGATGCTGTCCAAATAAGAGAGTATAAGGAACTAGTGAAATTTGAACACCAGACATTTGTTAATATCAAGAAATTTGTGTTAATTTTTTAAGATTTTATATTTTTGTGCATAAGTTTTTTTAAAAAGTGAGTCCTTATATTTTAGAGCTATATTTATGAATGAAACAATATGCTATCTAAAATGTTTTTCCAAATAATCTGGGTATGGGGATGCAGGACTTTGGAAGCAATAGATGATAGAAGTAATAGTAATAGAAGTAATTAGCTCTGAATCGATAATCACTAAAGCTGAGTGGTGGAGAAACATTGAAGTTCATTCTATTATGGCTCTACTTTTGTTTATGTGTGAGATCTTTCATAATAAAATGTTTTCAAGATAATAAAGATTTAATGAACAGAAGCCAACAAAGTGCTAACATAGCCAGAGTGCCTATTCTGTTCCAGAGGGCCTTGTTTGTACTCATTACCTTCACAGGCACAACCTTCCTGTGACCCAGATAGTATTAATGCACCCTTTTAACGGATGAAGAAACTGAGGGTCAGAGTGTATGGACCATACTTAATGTAACACCAGTACTAAGTGGTGGAGTGAAGATACTAACCCAGTTCGCATCACAGCCTTCGCTCTTTCATATGCTCTAGGTTATGGGCGTGACCACAAACTGTCACTGCTTCGTGAAGGACTGTGTTGGAAAAAGAGATACCACAATGAGCAAGCAAAAGGAAACAGGCAAGAATGTAATCACTCATACAGAATGTCAGAAAACAATACGGAGAGAAATAAAGGAGAAAAGGAACATAAAAATTGCCATGGCAGGAGATGAGCTGGGACAGGGAGACGAAAGAGAAAGAAAACCAAGCAGGTAGCTGCTGAACACATTTCAGGAAGAAGGAGCGAGCGGCAGGTACATTTCTCAGGTGTGAGCATGGGTGGTGGGTCCAACAGCAGAGAGCCGGTGTGGCCAGGACAGAGTGGGGAACGGAGCGAGTAGGGGAAAAGGAGGTTAGAGCACTAGATCCTGCAGGGTTTGTGGGCCATGTTCAAGACTTTGGCTTTTATTTAGAGTAAGATGAGGTGTCTTGCAGGGTTTTTGTGAGCAGAGGATAAAGGTAGAAGAGGGAGCATATTCGGCCTGCCTGCTATGCTTTGAAGGGCCTGCTCACAGGGTTGGTCTCTTAATTGCATCTGGGAACTTAGATTTGGGGAAAGTTCCCACCATCCTCTGGAGTGGCTTGTTGTGCCTAAACTGTTTTCTACAAACAATGTGGTTTAGCTGAACACTTGTTTTCCATCTGAGTCTGGAATTTGTATATGTGCCAGGAAGGGAGCGCTATCATGACAAGTCCCCGAGTTAAAAAAAAAAAAAAAAAAAAAAAAGCCTCTGGGCACCAGAGTCTCTAACAAGCTTCCCTGGTAGAAGACGGTATTTTGTGACTTATTGCTGGGGGAATTAAGGATGTCCTGTGTGACTCTGCTTGGTGAAGCCCCTTGGCAGCTCAAGCCTGCTTTCCCATGGACTTCGCCCCATGGACCTCTTCCCCTTTGCAGGTTGTGTTTGGTATCCTTTGCTGTGAAAACCACAGTCATGACTGCAACAATCTGCAGAAACTGTGAGTCCTCCCGGTGAATTACTAAACCTGAGGGTGGTCTTGGGGATCCTGAAACTGAAGTGGTTTATCTGCCATGCTTTAAAGTAATCCATCTGGCTGCTTTTTGAGGGAAACTGGGCAGAGCCAAGGAGACCAGGAAGGAGTTTGTTGCAACAATCCAAGCAAAAGTTACTGGGGGCTTAGAACAGGAGGTGGGGGTGGTGAGAAGAGATAGGACCCTGTGTTTATAAATACAAGAACTTGCAGGCAGGCAGAAGTCATCAGAAATGCCTGTGAGAACGAGGACTGCTAAGCAGAGGGCTGTCCTCACTCATGAGCTTTTATTATTCTAGTCCCGTAGTATGACAGGGACTTTGTAACAGACCCCTTATAGTTTCCAGGAGAGTCTGTAGCCCATCCTGCAAATGCAATTTTCAAGGATCCCTTCCTCCCATCTAGCACTTATTTGCAGAGTTTGGCCCAGGGAAGAATCTCCTTCACTGAAAACGTTAAGTGTAACTTACAAGACTTAAGTGCCCTTGAATCCAAGATTGTGGCTTTCTACTAAAGAAGATATTTAACCAGCTTGTTCCTGCTTCCTGACCTCTGCTTCCAAAAGTTAAGAGGGCAGACAATTTTTTTAGAAGTTTTCAAGGACCAAAAAAAAAAAAATGCATTTTTGCTTGAGAATACAGGTACCGTGGGCTGCTCCTGCGGTGGAAGAAAAAGACATCGCCTTTTATGACTTCAATTACACAAACTTTCTTGAATTCTAAATTTGAAATAGCATATTTCAAGGCAGGTGAGTGGATGGGTGTGGAGGAGGAAAAAGCAAAAGACAAAAGGAAAAAGCTGGGTGAGTTTTGCGGGACTGGTTCACAGAGCACTCTCCGCGATTTTCAAGTTGAGGAGTGATATTATGTTAATCGATGCTCTAATTGCTCAGCAATAAACAACACCCACTTGCAGCATAAATGTCAGGATTAAGACTATTTCTAAATTTGCTTTGAAACAATGTCAGTCACCACGAAGAGCAGAAAGAGATTGAGCACTTTTGTTAGCATAAAAAAAATTTTAAATATATGTGACTGAGGGGTTTTCATTACTGAAAGCAGCAGAGCTCAGATACAATGGGGAGTGGGAGGACAGGGCTGTGCTTAGGTGAGACTGTTTGCCCGCTCTGCTCGGGAGGGAGGGGCCACTGACTGATGTGTGGATGACACTTGTCACCCACTGCAGAAAGTGTCACAGAGCAGATAACTGCTGAGCTGCAAATGGCACTGGGTAGTGGGGAGGAGAGAACGGCAGCCTTTTGAGCAAAAACTAAGGCTGGTGGAACAACTTTGAATGTTCTTGCCCACCAAGTCAATAAGTCAGTAAAAATGTTGAGAAGTTGAGTTAAAAATAATAAAATAAAATAACTAGATGCCGTTTTAATCACAAGCTGGGAAAGTCTTGAATCTTGATCACGGGAGTATGGAAATCACTTGGGTTTGGAAGCCTAGCAATCTGAAACCTTCTCTCCCATTCTTCCCATCTGTGTGTTATCAGGCAGTCACTCAACCTCTCTAAGCCTTGGTTTGCTTGTCTTTAATAATGAGGATAATTATATCTCCCTCTTTGGTAAGTCTATCTCTTCAGTGGACATGAGGAGCAATAAACTATTGTACGTCAGAGGTACATGAAAGTCTCAAACACTAGGCAACTAAAAAATGCCACCATAAGAACCCGAGCCAGGTGGCCGCTGCCAGAACTTCTTAGTCTGCTAGAGTGCACTGGGTCACCCTAATTCCCAAAAAGCTACACAAGTACCTCGACTAATTCCAAGAACCCTGCCCTGGCATATCCTTGCAGGCTGGAGGGAGAGCCCAGTGAATGGCTGGAAACTGATCAGTAGATCAGGTGCTGATGTCAAGCATCTGAACAGGGCAGTGATTCTCCAAAGCAATGGTTGCCTTTGATTTCGACCTCCCCTCACCTCCAATGGGGTTGCATGGGACAGGGAAGCTTAGTGGTTAAGAGCATGGACCCTGGCATCAGATAGACCTGACTTCAGTTACAGGCTTTGCTGTTTCTAGCTGGCCATGCCTAGGTAAGTCACATAACCTCTCTGAGACTGTGTTATCTGAATAAATATGGCAGGGGAAACAGACCTATGTGACTCTCTGGGTATCATTAACTTCACCATTCGTCCCGATTTTGAAAGTACAGCCATGTAGATTTATTTAGTAAGTAAATACATTTCGGACTTTTAAAATTTTCTCTGAGATAGGAAGAGTTGTTAGAACCTGACCTCAAAAGTGATGCCAACCTTGAGTTTTGAAGCATATTCTTTCTCACTTTAGTAAGATCATCTTCTGTTGTTGTTTTCACATGTGGCCAAATATTTTATTATAGGTATCAGTAAAATATTGTGCTCTTCAACAACTGAAACCCTGAGGAGGGTAGGAGATGGAAAATAAATAGAACTCAAGTTCTCCAACTAGCAGAGCTTTTTCCTAAATCCCTGGGCTCTGTTCAACTTAGAATCATTGTGTGTGTGTGTGTGTGTGTGTGTGAAAAACAACATTATTTATATGTGGATGTGCCCATTAAGGACCATCAAAATAGAATTATTTCCCTAGGGAAAGAATATTTTTCTGGTGGGCTCCAAGGTGTTGGTTAGAAGCCATTGCCTTGATTTTCCTGACGTCACTCAGGTCTCATGGGCAGGACTTGAGAAGCATGACCTGACCCCTGAGGAACTTGCTGCAGAACTGCTAGATAAGAATGCCTTTGCATGCCCTGTGGATGGCATAACAGCCCTAGAGTGAGACACAGGCCATCCTCTCTGCATGCACACCGCTGACAAGCCTTTCCACTCTGCTCGCATAGGACAGAGCAGACCACCTGGGTCAGAAGTAGGAAGAAGCCCCATTGCGAAGCTCTGGGAAGGCTCCACTATTCCCTATGGTGTTCAGTGCTATAGACGCGATTGTCTTTTTCACTCTCTTTTATTTTTTTTAGATGGAATCTTGCTCTGTTGCCCAGGCTGTAGTGCAATGGCATAATCTCAGCTCACTGCAACCTCTGCCTCCTGGGTTGAAGGGATTCTTCTGCCTCAGCCTCCCAAGAAGCTGGGATTACAGGCATGCACCACCATGCCATGCTAATTTTTTTTTTTTTAGTAGAGACAGGGCTTCACCATGTTGGCCAGGCTGGTCTTGAACTCCTGACCTGAGGTGATCCACCCGCCTCAGCCTCCCAAAGTGCTGGGATTATAGGCGTAAACCACCACACCCGTCCGTGATTGTCTTTCTCTCAGAGACATAACAGAGAAGCCACCACCAATAGGTTAACCTCTTTGTATTAGTCTACTGGGGCTGCCATAACAAAATACCGCAAACGGAGGGACTCAAACAACAGAAATTTATTGTCTTGCAGCTCTGGAGGCCAAGAGTTCAAGATGAACGTGTCCACAGGGCTGGTTTCTTCTGATGCCTCTCTCCTTGGCTTGTAGATGCTGCCTTCCCTCTGGATCTTCACGTGGCCTTCCCTCTGTACATGTGTCGTAATGTCCTCTTCTTATAAGGACACTAGTCACATTGGATATGACCGCATTTTTTACCTCTTAAAAAAACCCAATCTCCAAATACATTTACTTTCCGAGGAATTGGGGGTTAGGACTTTAACATATGAATTTGTGGGGTGGGGGCCACTATTCAGCCCATTTCTCAAGGTGAAATTTTCCGCTTTGTTTCTTTTGAAAGACATAGTCATTGGATGGGTTAGAAAGCATATCTCTGTGGCACTTCTGCAGTTGCCTGAGGGTTGAGGTTGGTGGGGGAGTGGTCTGTGATACCTGGATAATAAGGAGAGACACTGAGTCTGGAGAGGTGGGAGCCCTGCCAGCTTAGAGCGACAGACCCCAGGACATAAGGGTTTGTCCTGAAGGGGAGGTTCCACAGTCAGACCTAAAGCAGCACTCACCGGGGCTGAGTGTGAGTTACACTGCAGGACAGTGGCCAAGGTCAGGATCAGAGAGGAAATCAAGTGTGATGGAGAACCCAGGTGTCAGGACCTCGGAGGAGAGCAGCCAGAGTGAGGCCAGATGGGTTGAGGCTGAGGGGTCAGGAGAGAGGCTTGGGAAAAGGAAGCGGAGTTGGGCCTTTCTCGTGGGATGTCTGTTGGGTGGACTGGAGAAAGGTTGGCTGCTGTCGATATTCAGGAAGAGGTTGGACAACGTTAGAGTAGAGGAAGAGTCAGGTTTAGAGAGAGGCATGGGGAGGGGTGAAAGACTGGTGGCCACTGGTTTTCCAGGTGAGACAGCAAGTGAGGAGGGCCTGTTGGTGTTTTTCTCCCCTACACTACTCTAGCAGGCACTGGAGGAGTCCTCCAGCAGTGCTCTGGTGCACTGATGATACCGCTGTTTGCGTCTTCCTCCTACAAACCACACCCCCTGTCTACCCAGTATGGTCAGACATGTGCGATCCAGAATCACACTAAGAGAGTGAACTTCGGGGAAACATGAACAGGAAGAAGACCTGAGAGGCCAGTCCTACATCAAAGGTCATTGGCAGGCACGCCTGGGTTCAAGTCCGGCAGGCTGTGTGACACTGAACAACCGACCTCAAGTCTGAGTCACATTTCCTCATCTATAAACTCTGGATATGACACTGACCACAGCCTTCCAAAGCTCTCATAGCAAACAGAATTGCTTTCAGTTGTAGCTGGTAGAATCCCTGACCGATGGTTGCTTAAAAAATAAAGTCAATTAATTATCTCATCTAACAAAAAGTCTAAAAGTGAGTGGCTCCCGGTTTAGTCAAGGAACTTAGTGTCTAAGGCACATCTTATTTCTTCTGTTCCACCATTCTCAGCACGTTGACTTATTGCCTGATGGTCACAAGATGGCTGCTGCTACTCCAGGCATCATGTCCTCAAACCAACAACCTAAGTAGGAAGGAAGAGATGAGGCAAAAAGCTTTCTTTTGGGAGACTGTCTTTTATTTCCCTCTTATTTCAAAGCAAAAGGTTTTGACTTCAAAGACCTTTGTTTTTGTTTTTTTGAGATGGCATTTTGCTTTTGTTGCCCAAGCTGGAAGGCGGTGGTGTGATCTCAGCTCACTGCAATCTCCACCTCCTGGAGTCAGGAGATTCTCCGGCCTCAGCCTCCCAAGTAGCTGGGATTACAGGAATGTGCCACCAAGCCTGGCTGATTTATGTATTATTAATAGGGATGGGGTTTCACCATGTTGGCCAGGCTGGTCTCGAACTCCTGACCTCAGGTGATCCCCCAGCTCAGTCTCCCAAAGTCCTGGGATTACAGGCGTGAGCCACCACCCCGAACCATCAAAGACCATTTTCTTAACACTACAATATAGGATTATTGTGAGACAATTTATCATGCATCAAAAAATGGCAGGAACATAATAGCAATCAGTGTTAGTTCTCTTTTTGGGAATGAAATATAGCAAGATCTCAGGGCCTAAAATCCCACTTCTCTTTCTGTGCCTCAGTTCCTTCAACTGTGAAAAGAGAATAAAATTAGTTAAGCAGTAAGTATTCTATAAACACTCATTTTTCTCATTTTGATTATTTTTTTCTAGCCTGTATATATTATAAGCTCAGCTTGAGTTTGAGAATTCACCTTTCAGATCCAAGTACTAGTCAATTAACACATTCAGTCTGGCTTTCTGCAATATTACTTTTAGAAATAGTGTTTAGTAAGGATTTGTGCAATGTGTCAGCAGTTCTTCAATCTTAGAGATGCGAGGGAATGGCAGCAGTAATTATCGCCTAGCTAGGCTCCTGTTAGAACTAAGGATACTTTAATTAAGTGGATGAGTAATCTGATGCCTCCTTAGAAAATGGGCATTTAATATGCAAATCAATGATTATTCATCACCAGGAAAAATGTTGTTTTATATGCCCCTGCTTGGTAAGTTTACTGCTCAAGAAAGAGTTCCTTTGCACTGGGCTAGAACGCAATATTTATGGTTAAAAATTAACAAACATAATTAGATGAGAGAGTTTAGAGCTTTACTTATTTGTGCCACTTGATGTAGATTTTTAATATTTTATCGTCAGAGCAAGAGGCCCTTGTTTTGAAGATGTCCATTTCACTCGATGCCTACTCATACATCCAGCCATCCTTCATTAGCAACTGCCCTGGGACCTCCCTGTATCAAGCGCTGGGGAGCCTAGAATGGAGAAACCTGCTTCTCGACTCAGGGGAGCTCATGGCCTAGAGGAGGATCAACATTGCTGCAAGCAACTTCCCACTAAGTTGCTAAGGTTGGCAATAGAAGTGTGTGCTCAGCAGAGAAGCGCTCTGAGAGGGAGTGATTAACTGCCCCTGTTCAAAGCTGGGCAGTGGGGTGGGATTAGAAAGGCTTCCCAGAAGGAGCTGATGTATGAGCTAGGAAAGGGATTTCCAAGGAGGTGAACAGGTGCATGCAAAGATACAGAGGCTAGAAATAGCACTGGGATTTGAAGAAACTATATTCAATTGGTGAAAACAAAGTTGGGAGGGGACGTAACAAGAACCAAGACTACTGTAGCAGGGCCAGATGGCAAACAGGTTTGTTCTACATAAGAAGGAGATGGAACCCTCTCCTGAGACCAGTGCCAGCCTAGGAACACTTTTCTTTTCCCTCCCTCCCTCCCTCTCCCTTCCTTCCTTCCTTCTTTCTTCCCTTCCTTCCTTCCTTCCTTCTTTCCTCTTCTTTATTTGGATTTAGGTTTTAGAAAATTACTTTGGCTACACCATAGGGTTTTTAACGTGATGGATTAGCTCCAAGCTGTACAAAAGGAGGGAAGTGGTCTGGAAGGGATTAGGGTTTCAGTCCTGGGTGCTAACAACCTGAGTGCCAAATGCAGGCCACTTCACCCTGCCAGTCTCAATTTATTCATCTGTAAAATGGAGCATCTGGGCCAGATGACCACTAAGTTCCCTCAAAAATGCAAAAGTGTTGAGTTTTAAACTCTATAACCCCAAATTCTCGGACTTCAATGACAGCAAACGTGGGAAACATTTCCATTAGACAACATAGCTTACTCATATGAAACCAAGGCGACAGGGCCCTAAAACGAGCCTCTGCTCTCACCTCATGCCACCTGCAAGCGTACAGCAACTGAGCACCATGACGTCTCCTCAGACATAGCCGAACTCATGACCCATTGATGACTTGGGTAGATCTTCCCGGACAGTTTCCCAGGAGACAAAGAAGAGTCTTTATACGCACCCCTGAAGTAGCGCTGGAGAAGGGGGAGGGAGGACGCAGACTCGTTTAGATGTCTTGGAAGAAGGAAGCTCATTCCTCAGGTTTAAACCCAAATTCTGCCTTTTCTAACTTTAGGAGGGAAAAAACACAATCCTCAGATCTTATGGTGATAAATCAACCACAGGACAATTCATGCAGAGGTTTCACGAGTCATTAAAAAAAAACAACTGCTAAGTGTCCTCAGAAAAGCGCTGACAATACCCAGTGAGAAAGATGAGGCTAAGGTGCTTTTATGTTTAAAGTTGATGCCATTGCTTTTTCTATATATATTAAAAGCAGAAAGAGAAGATACTTATTAGTATCATACTTCCTTCCCCTACAAATTTGGTGGGGAATTAGATTTTTGTATTTCTGAGGGCTTTGGATAAGTTGCCTTCAGTGAGCACACAAAATTAACCATGGACAGAGACCTAGGAAATGTGGTGTGCCTTCTTCCCTCATACCTGGCACAGACCAGAGACAGCAGGGCAGGAGAAGTGTGCACAGCATTCAAAGTCCCACTTGCTCTCTTCTCATCCCAGGTACAGGAGAAATAACCAAGCCAGAAAAATGAGAGGACATAAGAGCAGGAAAAAAACCGTTGGCAATTTAGCTTTTATTTTTATTTTTATTTATTTATAGTCGTTTTGTTTTTTTCCTTTTTGTGGAGAACGGGGTCTTGCTATATTGCCCAGGCAGGTCTCGAACTCCTGGGCTCGAGCTATCCTCCCGCCTCTGCCTCCCTAAGAGCTGGGATTACAGGCGTGAGCCACAGCGCCCAGCGCAATTTAGCTTTAAAAATAGGTCTGTAGCTCCATGCCTTTCTGGAAATATTCAGTCTTAGAGAACAAGTTAGACCCCATTTTAGTGAGCAGGTTGGTTCTTTTATTTTCTTGCTCACCAAGTTGGCTACTCCACGTGAAAAGAATTTGAAGAAATTTCATGCTCAACTCAGGGTATTTCTTTGCATCAGGATAGAAAGTTTTGCTGAACTTTGACAGCTGCACAGCCTTTGTGGTAAAAGTTTGTTAGAGACCAGAGTGGCTAGTAACCCTACAACAGTGTGTTGTGTATTTCAAAGTAGGTAGAAGAGAGAACTTGATCCCAACACAGAGAAACCATAACTAATCAAGGGGAGGGAAACCCCAAATGCCCTGACTTGATCATTACACATGCTACGCATGTAACAAAATATCATGTGTATCCCATAAGTATGTACAAATATTATGTGTCAGTAAAACAATTAGAGAGAAGACAGATGTGATGGAAGGAACCTAGGCTTGGAAGGCAGCACATCTCACTTGAGTCAGCCTTTGGTGTTTGGTAACCTTGTGCCTTTGGTTCCATTACTTAATGTTGCTGAGCCTCAGTTTCTTCATCTGTAAAACAATGATTAACACGCCTTTTTTTTGAGACAGGTTCCCACTCTGTTGTGCAGGCCGGAGTGCAGCAGCATGATCTCAGCTCTCTGCAACCTCTGTCTCCTGGGCTCAAGTGACCCTTCCACCGCAGCCTCCCAAGTAGCTGAAACTGCAGGCACACACCACCATGCCCAGCTAATTCTTTGTAGACGTGGGGTCTCGCCATGTTGCTCAGGCTGTTCTTGAGCTTCTGAGCTCAAGTGATCCACCGGCCTTGGCCTCTCAAAGAACTGGGATTACACATGTGAGCCACTGTGCCCAGTCAATACACCCATTCTTGAATGCTCAGAACTTGCATTGTCTTAGGAAGTAACCAGGAAGTTGTGTGAAGAAGGGTAAGGGCTTACAGTGAAGCCAACCTGGATTCAGTGCCCACTTCACAGATAAGAAAACTGAGGCTTAATTTGTAATTAAGGCCAAAAAGAACAACCACTGTCCTGGGGCTCGTCCTACTCTCACCCTCATTCCCCTTTTCCCCTTATGCACTCCCCTCCCTTCCACACATCCATTCCTGCTTCCTTCCTTCCTTCCTTCCTTTACTCCTTCCTTCCTCCCTCCCTTCCTTTCCTCCCTTCCTTCCTTTCTTCCTTCCTTCTTTCCTTCCTTCCTTTATTCCCTTCTTGTCCTCCCTCCCTCCCTCTCTTCCTTCCTTCCTTCCTTCCGAGGGAATGTGTCCTCTTTCCGGGTCCACAAGGGGGCGTAGTTTTAAGGGCTAGAACTTCCCAGCGCCATATTTTTTCCCCCTCCCATCTCTCTCCATGAGGGAGAGTTAACAGTTTATGTTTAAATTTCGCGGGCACAGGAAGAAACTAAAAGTTAATCACTCCAGTGGAAGTTCTAAGGAACTCCTTTCATTGGCCAGGGGTCTTAGAGAAGGTGGGGGTTCCTCCCAGGTTAAAAGTCCCCTTCTTCCACACTCCTTCAGACTCCATGTTTGGATCCCCTTCCATAAACACTCCCACGGAAGCTGTTTTTCTCTCTCTTGGATTTTCCCTCTGGAGTCCCCTTCCACACTCTCTCATGGAAGCCTGTCTTCCCCTCCTAAACTCCATCTCTCTCTCTGTTCCCTTCCACTCACTGTGGAAGCTGCTTTCCTCTCCTGGATTCCATCTTTCTGGATTCTCTCACTCAGTGTGAGAGGAGCTTTCCTTCTCTGGTTTTGCCCCTCTGGGAACCCTTCTCACTCAGTGTGAGAGCGGCTTTTCTTCTCTCACTCAGTGTGAGAGTTAGCTGTTTCTCTCTCCTCCTTTTTCTCTCTTTAAATAAATCACTTTCTACAAACGCTTTTGAGTCTGGCATTTACTGCGCACTGTGCCGTGGTATCCTCACTCATTCTTGGGGAGTGATTGACCAAGAACCTGGAGAAATGTCCTCTCAGGGGAACTGAGGGGGCATCCCTGAACCCCAATATTACACTTCTTTCCTTCCTCCCTCCCTCCCTTCCTTTCTTCCTTCCTTCTTTCCTTCCTTCCTTCCTCCCTCTCTTCTTTCCTCCCTCCCTTGCTTCCTTCCTCCCTTTTTTCCTCCCTTCTTTCCTCCCTTTCTTCCTTCTTTCCTCCCTCCCTCCCTTCCTTCCTTCCTTCCTCTCTTCACAGTCAAGATCTCACTTATTTTCCCTGTGTGGTCTCAGGTAAGTGAAGGACAGGGGTCCTTAGTCCATCTGACTCCCAAGGCAGAGGTCTCAGATACTTTGTTTGGGTTTTGTTTTTATAATTGTTTATTTATCTGTACATTCTTTTTCTTTTCACATTCCGGCAGCTTCTTTGAGTGTGATTATTCAAGTCAAAAACAGTTGGAGATATCAGGCTAATAATATAGAAACTTTTCTGGCATTCAAAATCTGACTCTGTGTGTGTGTGTATGTTTGTGTGTGCATATGCACATGTGTTGTGCTTTCAGCTAAGCCGCATTTTGAGGAGCTGGTAGTGACACACCGATAACATCTACCTGTAGAACCACAGCTTCATAGCTGGCTCAGGACAGCAAGGAGCTATATCCTATAATGGTCAAGTATGTATTTTTTGAAAGAAACAAAGACCTGGGTTCCAATTTCTGTTCTGCCATGACAGAAAGTGGTGTCATCTTTCTGTGCGTCAGGCCCAACATCTATAAGCTGGCGATGATATTTCCTACATCATTGGCTTGCCATGAGGATTAACTAGGGCTGAGTGTGACATTTCTTTTGCACTGTAATATGACTAGTATCTCCCTCATCTTCTATCTCCACCTTGGCCCTCCCAGCCCCATACAATGTGCTGTTGTTTGAAGTCTGTGCAGATCATTCCAGGTGAGGGTCCTGCTTGTGAGGGTGGGAGATGCCTGGATGGATTTGAGTCTGGTACTGTGTGACTGAGCTACTGTGCCCCAGGATAATGAGATGCTGAAATTAGAGCCAAAACCACCTCCCATTTGTGTGGGGAATGAGAAAGCCGTAGAAGCTGCTGGTGAGTCAGAATTGAGAAGGCAGTGCACATTTAAGGACAGAGGAAGGCCAAGGAACTGTGCCAGGAAGTTTCCACAGCTGTGACTCAGGAATGGCTCTTCTCAACTTTCTTAAGTAGCATCCCACCTGAACTAGCCAGTTCTCCTTCCGAGGCTGTCTGCTTTTTAACAATTCTTGAAAAGCCAAAGACTTTGTGTGACTTGATGAATGGGACAGGAAAGATGCTATGAGCCTCAAGAAGTAAGTATTAGTATCCCTAGCTTACAGATGAGAAAATCAAGGCTCAGAGAGGTGAGGCCACTTGTCCAGTGTCACACAGCTTGGGATCTGAATTTGGATCTATTTATCTGTAAAGCCCGGGTTATCCTGCTTAGCTATACTGCAGTCCACTAATGCTGGGTCCATTAACAACATGAGAATGCACCCATGTTTTACTTAAGGTGGGCTAATAAGGACCATTGGAAAGTAGTTCTTTAAGACCAGGCTATTGGGGGGAATATACTCAAATTTTTCAGCTTAATTTCAGGTTCCTATGTAATCCCCAACAGGCCAGCTCTAAGCACTTAAGATATACTGATAGGAGGAGGGCTTATAATTACTGCCCACATTTATTGAGAGTTCATTATGAGCCAGCCTCTGTCCCAAGCACCTATGTCACAGCCTATTTAAGCTTTACAATAACCCTAAGGGGTCAGGAGCTATTGTTTAGCACCATTTTGCAGACGAAGAAATAGAGGCATGGAGAGACGAAAACTTACCCAAGACAACACAGCTAGAAATGGCAGAGCTGGGATTTGAATCCAGGTGGTTGGTATGGGTGTGAAGAGTATGTTCCTAGTCCACTGTCAGGGGAGCCTCTCCTGATTGAAAATATGATGAACGGCGCAGTGGCTCATGCCTTTAATCCCATCACTTTGGGAGGCCGAGGTGGGCAGATCGCCTCAGGTCAGGAGTTTGAGACAGCCTGACCAACAAGGAAAAATCCCGTCTCTACTAAAAATACGAAATTAGCCAGGCTTGGTGGCTCATGCCTGTAATTCCAGCTACTTGGGAGGCTGAGGCAAGAGAATCATTTGAACCCAGGAGGCAGAGGTTGTAGTGAGCAGAGATTGCACCATTGTATTCCAGCCTGGGCAACAAGAGTGAAACTCCATCTCAAAAAAAAAAAAAGAAAAAGAAAATATGATAAATAAGATGAACAGGCACACAGACATCAGGCCAAAAGTGATGTCTCAGCAGGCCTTGTGCTGGGCTCTACCTTTTGTGAACGCATATAACCCTCACAACAAGTCGATGGGGCTACTGACATGAAGAATCTGAGGCTCAAAAAGTTGAATGACCTGGAGAGTCGTGCAGCAGCAGAGCCGAAGTTTGAGGCAAAATTGTGACTTCAGCTTCCCTCACCTGGAACAAAATTGCCTTCCAAAGCCCGAAGTCTGTCCAGTCCTCCAGGGTGCCCCTTGGAGATCAAGAGGGAGAAAGCCATCCCGGAGTGTGACAGACCTGCCACACCGGATAGCTGGCTGGCTGAAAAAATCTAGTCTCAGCAACCCCCACCAGACCCCGATGCACTGATGATTGACAGGCTTCCTTTGTGTGAACTCTGCTCATTGCAGGTTTTCATTTTCAGTGATGTCCCTGACAGCTTTAGTGAGATGATTGTAGGGTAGAAGACTGTAACCTTTAAAGGTTTTGTAAAATCTCTGCAAGTGGGAGGTCTGTCATCCTCCGGGGCGTGTTGAAGTGCCTGCTTGTAAATGTTTCTTTGCAAACCCTGGTTCCTGAGCACTCCAGGTGAGGAACGCCTAAGTCAGGCAATGGAGAGGGTGCACAGGGAGGGAAATCAGGAGAGATGATGATGTAGGAGTGCAGGACTTAGGCTCCATGGAGCATCAGGGAGGAAGAGAAGCAAAAGTCATCTGAATGAGTGGGAGTCTGGAAACAAGGAGGGACCATTTGGAGGCTGAAGAACTGCAAAGACAATTCCACATCCACGCTGAAGTTCCTTACAGAGAACTGAAAATGAATTCTCTACCCAGCTACCTCAGTGTGCCTCTAAGGCCATGACTGTGGTCCCTGGGTCTGTGGCCAACATTCTGGCCAGAGAAGTTTCCTTTTGTGTCCCTGAAGATCTAATTCGGGATCTGGATTTGTCTTCCTGCTCTTTGCCTCTATTTTCTCTATTCCCAGGGGACTCAAAGGACATTTAGGCTGATGCTTGCCTGCCCTCTTTCTTCCTCTAACATTTCTCCTCTACTCTTTACTTCTGAGAACTGGCCGGCCTGGGCCTCATGTACACTTCCGGGGATCCAAGCCTGGGAAATGCAGAGCCCTGCCAGGTGCTATCCGTGCTTTAAGATCCTCACAGCCCAGGGGCAAGTCTGCAGATGCAAGTGACTCCAGGAGCAGAAGAAGGACTAAAGGGATCAGAGGGAAGCCGGGAAGTGCATGGCTATCCCACCGGAGAGGCAGGGAGGCATCCCAGAGAAGGCTGGGTGAATGGGGGCCCGGAAGGTGAGCATAGACTTTCTAGGCAGAGCGAGTGAGGAAGGAAGGTGCCCTGGGCGGAGGGCAGCCATGCTCCTCCTGGGCCAAGGCAGGGAGATGGGGAAGAAAGCTGTGTTGTTTGCGCATAGGTGGGGGAGTTCGCGTGACTGGAGAGTAGAGTGAATGAAGAAGAGTGGAAAGAAAAGTGGCTTAAAGATCATACAAGGTCCCAAATATCTTTTGGAAAAATTTTGGCATTTCCCATGAATCAATATCTCTGAGTATGTGTAGTCTGAGAAACATGCAGAGAATGAAGTTGCAGCACTTGTTAAAAATTCAGCGTCTGGCTGGGCGCAGTGGCTCGTGCTTGCAATCCCAGCATTTTGGGAGGCCAAGGCGGCAGACCACTTGAGGCCAGGAGTTGGAGACCAGCCTGACCAACATGGCGAAACCCCGTCTCTACTAAAAATGTAAAAATTAGCTGGGCATGGTGGCCCAAAATTAGTTAATTGGGAGGCTGAGGCAGGAGAATTGCTTGAACCTGGGAGGTGGAGGTTGCAGTGAGCCAAGATGATTCCACTGTGCTCCAGCCTGGGCGACAGAGCAAGATTCTGTCTCAAAAAAAAAAAAAAAATGCAGTGTCTGATTTCCACTCCCAGAACCAAAGAATTAAAACCTCAGAGGATGAAGCCCAGGAATCAGCATTTTTCATGTGCCAGAATAAGCATTACTCATTCCTATATGCAATGGGGAGCCCCAGGAGGTTTCAAGCTGCAGAGGGATGTGGTTAGCTCTGCATTTTAGATCCCTTTGGAGGAGGTATAATAGGAGACTGTCACTAAACCAGTCCCCTGTGCAGCAAAAGAACTGCAGAGGTTAATAGGTCAGACAGGTGGGAGCATCTCTTCCCAGCTCCCCAGGCCAAAGACCCAAATGATGGGGACTTCTAGCACCTGTCTAGCTTCAGCACAGCTGAGACCTGCAGAGGTAACCCCAGACCATACAGCCAGGGCAGCCACAATGGACAGTCACAGCTGAGCAACAGTGGTGCCGTTTCTACAACTTAGAATGTGCATGGTATCCCTTACAGTCAGACAACACCTTGACCCTGCACACTAACAATCTTGCAATTAATGTAGAAGAGAAAACCCTAGGAAGTGGGGCTTGAAGGCAGGTGGTGAGTCTCCCTTATCCTTGTCCCAACAGCTTCTGGCTATTCTGATACATAAAATTTGTCTGCAGAGATTTCCAGCAAACCAAGGCCCTGGGCTGTGGTCCTCCAGCTGGACTCTGCCTTACTCTATAGAGTTCCTGGTCTGCAGCGGAGGGAACTAGGAGGAAAAGCCAGCAGGCCTTTGCTCCAGCCTAATCAGTCCTATTTTTATGTTTTCTTTGTTAGGCAATTGTGCAATATTTGATTTGTGCTCAGGTGTCCTGTGGCTAAAGGCATCCCTGAGAGTTAGTAAACAGTTGTTCTGGTTATCTATGACACAGTACAAACTACCTTAAAACTTAGAGACTTAAAACAAAAGTGTATTATGGTTCTGTGGATTGACTGGGCAGAGCTGGGTGGTTCTTGCTTAGGGTCCGTCATGATGGTGCAGGGGCTGCAGTCATCTGAAGGCTCAACCGGGCTGTGTGTCAAAGCTTGCTCAGTCACAGGACTGGATCCTGTGTTGTGACAACTGGGACTGCCATGACTGGCCAGGGACTTCTCTCTGCATGTATCCTCTCCACATGGCCAGCATGGGGACTTCCTTACAGTTTGGCCATCTTGAGATAGTCAGATTTATCACATGACACAAGTATTTCCAGACACCCAGGTGGAAATTTCAAAGCTGCTTAAGGCTCGTTACTGGAAGCTCCCCCGTGTCAGTTTCCAGTGGCCAAAGGCAAGTTGCATGACCAGCCTCCATTCAAAGAATGAGGACTAAGCCAGAGCATGAATACTCACAGCCATGACCCACTGCAGACGAGCTACCACACCTGTACCTAGAGGGCTTGGTTAATGTGGGACTTCATGAATATTAAATGAGAAAAGATCTGCTGGAGTGGTGCCATGTCAGAACCTCAGGCAGCATACTATAAGGTCCAACAAGCAAAAGTATCTCCAACCAGAGATATAAATAATGCCCAAGTGTTCCCAGAATTCATTTCCAATTCTTCTTTACCAGAAACTGGCAAAATGATTTGCCAAATGGGGCAAAGAAAATTGCTTCTGTTCTACACAAACAAAATTCCTCCTCTGTTTTTCTTTCCTTTGGTTTCAGAATCCTTTTTTTATAATTATTTCTACATGTTGCCAGTGTTATAAAAATGCAAATAATTCAGAATCGTGTAAAGAAGGAAACCTCTCCCTTTTCTCTCAGCTCTCATTTTTAACCCTCCAGAAGTAACCACTGTGAATTCTTGGTATGTCCTCTCAGAAATGTGCTATGCATTTACAAGCAGAAAAGAATTCTTCATAACACAAATAACCTCACATTCTACATAAAATATTTGAATTCATGTGTGCATATGTGTGCATTTGTGTGTGTTTTTACTTAAAATATATACTGGTCATTGTTTCATATGAGTTCACAGAAATTGTCCTCATTATTTTTCACTGGCTTCACAGAGCTCCATGGCATGGGTGTACCACCATTTTGCCTTCAACTAGTCCGTGTTTATGGGTATTTAGTTTCCAGATTTTGCTGTTAAGGACATGATTCCCCACTTCCTTTTGTCCTAGGCTGGTTGTTTTCTTATTTGTCTCTATGACTGTCTATATCAAGATGGTTACTTCTTTGTATCTGAGTTGCAATCACTTACTGCAGAGTTAGTTGCTAATTGTAGAGCGTTTTCTGTCTCTGCATTTGCAACTGCTCTAAGTTCCCTTTAAGGATGAAGTCTTTAGCAGCAAAGTTACCAAGGAGACATGTGCCCATCGCTATGGCCCTAGATACCTTCCGATTGTTATAGATTTCCCAGGAATCAGGGCACCACGGTGCACAGGGTGTTCAGCTCCACCTCTCAGCTCCCCTTAGGTTCTCCCAGCCTGTCCCTTTTCATAGCAGAAGATTTTAGAATACAGTAAGAAATGCTTAGATTTGGAAGTTAAACAGAAGTGGGATCAAATCAAATACTGGCTTTTCCTTTGGTGAGTTCCCACGGGTGAGTCACTCACCCCTCAGAGCCTCAGTTTCTTCATTTATAAAATAGTCCTAAATATAGCTCCTAACTCAAAGGCTGAAGGGTTATGGAGTATACACACACACACACACACACACACACATACACACACACACTCTCTCTCTCTCTCTCTCTCTCTGTCTCACTTATTTATTTATTTATACACATACACACACACATAAAGGGTTTACTCACCAACGTACCACATGCCCAGCAAGTTTTCTACATACACTGACTTTGCAGTCTTGTTGGGGCAGCCTCCGTGATTTTCATTAAGAAAATTAAGTTGAAGAGCTAAAAGCAGATTCCCCCCACGGCCTGGCAGGGGTCATCTCTGCTGAAACCTTTCATTCTTTCTAACCTTTATTGAGCTCATTCTACTGCAAATATTTATTGGCCTCCTACTTGGAGAGGCAGCAGTGTATACTGCTTAATCTTAGCATCCAAGCCAGAACCCCTCAGGCTGCTGGGTGGAAATGTACAAGTATGTAACCACTTTGGAAAGTGGTCTGGCAATTTCTTATAAAACTGAACATAAATCTACCCTTTGCCCCCAAGAATTCCATTCCTAAGTTTAAACCCAAAAGAAATGAAAGCCTACTTCCATAGAAAAAGTAGTACACAAATATTCATAGCAATCCTATTCAAAATAGCAAACGCAGGGATGAGAAGAAACAGCCCAGCTGTCCATCAACAAGAGAATGAATAAATTGACTGTGATGTATTCATGCTATGAGAAACTACTCAGCAATGTAAAGGAACTAACTACAGGCATGTGAACAAGGTGGATGACTCTAAAACACATTATGCTGCACCCAAGGAGCCAGACACAAAAGAGTACATACTGTATGGTTCCACTTTTATAAAGTTCTGGAAGAGGAAAACCATATTTACAATTCTAAAAAGTCAGAACAGGGTGGGGGTCATGGCTCACACCTGTAATCCCAGTACTTTGCGAGGCAGAGGCAGGCTGATCACTTGAGGTCACGAGTTCAAGACCAGCCTGACCAACATGGTGAAACCCCATCTGTACTAAAAACACAAAAATTAGCCGGGTGTAATGGTAGGTGCCTGTAATCTCAGCTACTTGAGAGGCTGAGGCAGGAGAATCACTGGAACCAGGAGGTGGAGGTTGCAGTGAGCTGAGATCATACCATTGCACTCCAGACTGGGTGACAGAGCGAGACTCTGTCAAAAAACAAACAAAAAACCGCCTCAGAACAGTGGTTTCCTGAGAATGTGAGGAAACATTGTAGGGTGATGGAAACATCCTATACCTTGATAGGGTTTGTGTTTCACGGGTGTATACCTTTGTTGAATTTCACTGAATGGTACAAGCAAAATTTGTGCATTTCTTTCCATGTAAATTTTATCTCAAAAAAGAACTGTAAAGGAGTGTTGAACTCTAATTAATGATATCCATGCTGGACTGTTTAGATGTGGAGTGTACTGATATCTGCAACTTTCTTTGAAATGCACCAAAAAATAAGACGGGCTGATGGGTGAGTAGACAGGTATGTGGTAAAATAAATACAGCACAATGCTTAAAAGTGCAGAATCTAGGGGGTGGGTGCACAGGTGTCCACTGTAGCTTTTCTCTTTTTTTTTCAAATGTTCTGTGTGTTTGAATTTTTTCCTATCAGAATGTAGGGATGAGAAAGAATTCAGAGCCCCACTGCTTGGGTTTGAATCCTAGCTCCATTCCTGATTAGCTCTGTAACTTTAGGCAAGTTACTCAGTCCCTCTGTGCTGTACCTGCTTTCTCCCCCATCTGTAAACTGGGGATAAAATCATTGAGCTCTTCTGAGGATAAAATGAATTATCAGATGTGAGCCATGTGGAACAGTACCCAGCTCAAAGTAAGCACTCAATAAATTCTTTCTTTATCCAGAAAATACATTGAGATGTTAACTGTATGTCTCTGTCTTCAAGGGCTATATCTATATAATCCTCCCCTACATTTATCCCAAGAGAATGTGTTGTAGAAGAATATGTTGGATCAGTTGTTATTCTCCTCGAACCTCAATTTCTTCAACTTAAAAATGGGAATAATTAAACTGCTCTGGGCTTCTAAGAGAATTCAATATAATAGCATAAATAAAAGCAACGGAATCAGGGTTCAATAAATGCTCACTGAATCTCTCTTTCCTAAACCTAACCTCCCATGTCTACTGACATGGTTAGAGGTGACTGATTGGGTCATGGCTGCATGGAGCTCTCTCTGCAGACTTCAGCAACAAGGCCCTGCAGCACCTAATGATGGGTGCTTGGGGGAGGAGTGGCAAGAAAAGGGAAAACCTTTATCACAAAATACTTGGGGCACCTTTTTGCAACTCCTCTGAGGTATATCCCCTCAGCTTCTGGAGCCCTGTTGGCAGTCTATTTAGCCATGAGGCTGGAGTAAAACAAGATTGATCCCGGAGTAGCCCCTGAGGCACTATTCAGACCTATGTAGGACACCAATTATGTAGCATCCCATCCCCTAGATGGGCAGGCCTTTATGTGAGTACATGCCCTGGTAAATTAATAGACCAGAAGAGCCTGTTTACAATGTCAGCAGCCATTTGTCCTGCACTGTTTCATTGTAAAATGATCAGAGAAAGCAGATTTTGCCTTATAGCTACGAGGAGTGGCTTGGCAAAACTTTGGTGTCACCTGTGAGGCAACCTCATAGGAGTTCAGGGAAAAAAAAAAGACAATTTAAATGAAAAGTTCAAATTGATTTACAGGGCTTCCTGATGCTTGTTATTTCATGATTTCCAGGTTTTTAAATACTTTTCTAATGGGCGCTTTGACTTCCTACAGAAATGGCCTCAAAAAAAAAAAAAAAAAAAAGACTCTATGGTCTGGCTTCATTGGCTTTTAGGGAAGCAATTTCTCATCCTCAATCTTAAAATCCATCTGGGTTTCAAGAGGATTTTAATTCATGCACTGCTGATTCTCTTCTTTCTAACAAAAATGTTATTTTGTCAGAGAAATTTGCAAAAGCCCCAGAGTCTTTCTTAGAGATTTTTTTTAAGTGCTTTGATGCTGTAGGAGTTGAAGGACTGTTCTGTACTCTGTGTGTATGATTTTTACCTTCCTCTTGGCAACACTTAAATGGAATTTAAATCCCAAATGTCATGAGCTTTGCACACAGCTTAAACTACTTAGGGAAGGCTTCTCTGAGCGAGCAAAATATGTGCATGCCCCTCGTTAATGAAGAGATTTAATGGTGGGTTAGGAGGTACAAGGGATTGAACAGTGCCCTTTTCACCCCTGTTTGGCACTGTTCCTGTCACCCAGGTGGCTGCTGACTCCCTCGTCCTCCCAGGCTGGCTCACCCGCTACCAATTCCAGCACAAACCCAGCTGCATCACTAGCTCCCCCCAAAATACTGTCGTACCAAACATATTGATATTTTTGTTGTGATTTTTAACTCAAGATTTCACCCATCCCAGGGAAGAATCACATTACATTTCAAACAACATTTGCACATTCACAAGTCCCCATTGAGCATGACCTTCCCAAATCTTCCCTGGACTCTTAGTTGTCAAGACACCTCAGCATCTTTTCTCATCTTGCTGATGTCAAAGGCAATCTTGCAGAGTGGGCGAACCTCAGATTTTGGAGTCAAGATTGTAGGTTCAAAATCCACTCTCTGACTGCATGGTCTTAAACTAATGACTTCACTTTTCTGCAACTATTTCCTCATCTGTAAAATGGAAATAATAATGGTGTCTCTATAGGGTTTTAGAGAAGATGAAATGAGACTGGTCATGTAAGACCTTTACAAAAGTACTCTCTGTCCATACACGTAGAATACAATTAGTAAGCGAATAGATAATGGAACCATCCAATTTAGAGAGCAGCTCTGCTACGCAGTGTAGCTGGAGAATGCCACTTAAAACATTTCTGTCCTGCGAGGAGCTCTGGTAAACACAGCTTTCTCCATCCCATTTCATATGGAGAACCAAGGCTGTGTATATACTGGGTGTCTTGGAAAGGGATCACATGGACCTAACTTAGCTCATTTGTGAACTTCTCTCCCTACCCTATTTTAATGCTAGAGTGCAGAGAGCAACATCGCCCACCTTGGCTTTTTCTGGGACCCTCAGAACAGGGTATTTAGCCTAGCTCACAGTCAGTAGTCAAGCCTGAAAGACAACCTCTGTGGAGGCAAACCTGATAAGTGGCCTTGGGATCCTTTGGGAGGCAAAGTGCTATTCAAATGCCATTTTGGATGAAGTTCAACCTCCAGAGCTGAGTTGGAAACTGGGAAAATCCATCACTTAGTAACAGCTGTCCCTGATCAGAATGAGACATGAGACTGCTATTGTGACCTTGGGGACACAGAGAAAAAGACCCTGAAGGCAGAGGTGTCTGTAAATAACAATCTGCTCTCTGTTGTGTGAGGACAGCATGAGGGCAAGAGCCCAGGATCTGCAATTAGACTCAAGGTAGAATCCCAGCGAGGCACAGTGGCTCACACCTGTAATCCCAGAAATTTGGGAGGTGGAGGAGGGAGGATTGCTTGAGCCCAGGAATTCGAAACCAGCCTGGGCAACATTGTGAGACCCCATCTCTACAAAAAAAATAATTTCTTTAATTAGTTAGACAGGGTGGTGCATACCCATAGTCCTAGCTATCCAGAGGCTGAGGCAGAAGAATTGCTGAAGCCAGGAAGACTGAAACTACAGTGAGCCGTGATTGTGCCACTGCCCTCCAGCTTGGGTGACAGTGAAAACCTCTCCCAAAACAAAAAGAGATGGACTCCTAGCTTGGCGTAGACTGACTGTCTGACCTGGAGCAAAAATCTTAATCTCTTCAAACATTGGTCTTCTCACCTACAACACAAAGACTCCAAATCTTATTCTCCAATGTTTTTGCAAAGATTAAATAATTGGCATATAGAAAACACTGAATACAATGTCAGCACAAGGTAAACACTGAATAACTAGTAGCTATTGTTAAAATTAGTTAAGGCCATGACTCAGAAAATTATTCTGAAGACTTAAACCTACATATTTTACATTTATTAAAATCCTCTTACACAAATGTAAAGCTGCACGGACTCCCCTCGGGTAGGAAATGACACATTCCTTTGTCAATCTTATTTAATTGATTTGCCTGTCTATTATACACTGGCATATGTGAGTTTGTGAACACAGCATGTATATGTATGTAAACATCCACATGTACAGAGTGCTCTGGGGTTTACACAGATGCACAAGTGTAGGTGTCATAATATTAATACAAATAGTAATGATAATAATTGTTCATTACATGTTTAAGTGCCAAACGTTATGCTATATAATGTACACACACATTTTTTTCTATTCTATCAAAAATGTAATGAAATATAAGTGCTTTTGTTCAGTGCCAGATGTCTGACTCAGTATCATAATTTCCTTTTTACAAATGAAGTAATTGAAATCAAGATGGATACAAGAAGTAAGAGAAGTTACATTAATATCAGAACAAAGTTCAAACTCAAGCCTGAATTCATCTCTAAAGCACTGTTGCTATTAACTCAATTTTCTGACTTGAACAGCTGACTGAATAAAAAATGAATGTATAAGTAGCTGGATAGTTGGATGGTTGGAGGGATGAATAGGCAGGTAGATGGGTAGGTGAATGGATAGGTGGATGCTAGAGAATACATGGATGGGCAGATGAGTGAATGAGTGGGTGGGTGGATAGATGGACGGGCAGACGAGCGGCTGAGACACTGAACAAGAATGGGTGACAAGGGTGATGAGTTCAGCTTTGAAAATGTTGACTTTGTGGTACTAGATAGATTAATAATGGCTGTGTCCAAGAACCAGAGGAACGTATGGACCTAGAAAGCAAAAATATTTTCTGGGCTGAAAGTATAGAATTTTAGCATTTAATTCACCATCCTGAGCCTGTTTGCCTTTCTGCAGGAAAGAAAAAAGAAGAGCGAGAATACTTTCTTTGAAGGATTTTTGCAAATGTTACATTTCACTTCAGAGTAGGTTTTCTGGATGTCTCCCAGTTGACAGGGCTCAAATGATGAGACAAACAACTCACAAAAATCACTGTAATGAGGCTTGCTTTCTTGTGCATGCAATGCCCTGTATTTGAGCACGGTAAAAGTCATGGGCTGGAGCAGATGACTGTGGAAAAGAGAGACTGAGCAAAGATGATGAGGGCACAGGTTTAGTTGGCCCATTGCATCGTGAAAACGCCACATGGCTGAGTCCTACCACCCACAGAGGGCAAGAACATCTGGACTCACTTTGGATCCAAATAGTCAGTCTCTTTTGGCACCTACTTGGCCTAAGATAGGGTCCAAATTCGTTTTGGAACTTGGCTTTCCCCTGAGATCTTAGGACTTCTACATACAGGAAACCATCTTGCTTTCACATTGTATCACAATATTTTGATTTTGTTCAAGTAACTGAATATTAACTGAGTCAGAGCTTAACCAAACAGAAGAAATGGAGTAGGAACAAGCCATGTTATCAAATGCCTGAGGCCATGAGGATATCCTAGAAGGCAGAAAGCAGAGAGCTCACAAAAATAAAATAAATAAAATAAAATAAGTACACCTTGAGAAAGTCAATGGGAAGGGAAACATTTCTTTTGTTGGTGAGAGAAAATTCCACAAATAGAAAAGGCCCTTGAAGAAAGGATTTACTGCACAGTGAGAAAGAGATACGGCTTGACATCTAAAGAACACAGGTTATTTCTAATTTCTAGTTCTTAACCCTGACACCGAGAGGCTCTAGGATCTTGAGCAGGGAACCATGACCCTCTGACCTTCAACTGTCTCATCTGTGAAATGAAGCTATCTACATTACTAAGGCCTTTGGTGGTTGAAATGACAGAAACCCAGCTCAATGTGGCTTACAAAAACGTGGGGGTGTACTGGGCCTTTCAAAATCCTAGCATGGCAAAGTCAACTGGATCCAAGGACTCAAGCATCATCACAACTCTCCTTCTTTCTCTAATCTATATTTCTCTGTACATCTTGGCTTTTTTGCTCTTAGAACTAACATTTTCTGATAAACTGGAATGGCAAGGACTAGAGCCCTTAGACACTTCTCCCCACTTTCAGTGGCAGAGAGGAAAGGACTCTGCCCTCAGTGTCCTGAGAAGAAGTCTGATTACCTTAGTGTGGGTAATATGTCTGTTTCTGGATCAACACTCCTAGTCACGCCTTGGTGATTTAAGGTCTTAGAGGAAGGTCACAGCTCATCTTTTGACCACCTGTTAGAGGCTGGCAGGAGGAGGTGAGATGTGAGTCCCTAGGATAGGCATATTTGTCCCAGAAGCGAAAGGCACTGAACAGATAAAATAATAAATACCTATTACAGGTTCTTTCATCACAGGATATAGAAAGAGTTAAATTTCATAACAGATATAAATGTACTATATGAATGTCACTATGATTAAGATGATGGTATGTTATTAATATCTTGTTACTTAAAACATTAATAAAATAATAGAACATTACCAAAATGAGAGGTAGGTACATTTTTCACAGAGGATGTAAAGAAATTATTATTACCAAGTAAGGGCCACAATCAACATTTGTTGATATTTCAAGAGATTGGTGTCTTTCTCACCATGATGTTATGATATATAATAAATATATATATATATATTTTGATCTTTGTCCCCAGTTTCTGACACAGAGCTCCTATCTAGTTTCCTGAGTGATGGAAGTGACTGACACAGAGCTCCTAAATACCCTGGAACCTCTCCTGGGTGATAGGGGTATAGTTTTTTCTAATGAGATGACTCTTGGTGGGCTCTGGGATTGAAGGCTGTCACCAGAAAGACCAAGCCATGATTGGAAACTTGGAATTTTCTGCCCCAATCCCTCTTCTGAAGAGGTGAGAGGAGCTGGGAATTGAGTTCATAATCAATCATGCCTATGTGATAAAGTCTTCAGAAAAATCCCTAAACAATGGCATTTAGAGAGTTTCCAGGTGACTGGACATGTGGAGGTGCTGGGAGGGTGGGACACCTAGAGAGGGCACGGAGCTCCTCACCCCTTTCCCCAGATCTTACCTTTCGTACGTCTTCATCTGGCTGTTCATCTGTATTCTTTACCAAATAATAAACCATTAAATGTGTTGCCCTAAGTTTTGCGAGTCACCCTAGCAAATTATTGAACGCAAGGAAGGGGTCATGGGAACCTCAAATCATAGTTACTCAGAAGTGCAGGAAATAATCTGGGATGTGTAGTTGGAGCCTGACGTTGGGATGGCCTTATAGGACTAAGATCTTAACTTGTGGGATCTGGGCTAACTTCAGTTAGTATCTGAATTGAACTGAATTGAATTGTAGGACACTGTCTTTGTCCATTTGTGTTGCTATAAAGGAACACCTGAGGCTGGATAGTTTGTAAATAAAAGAGGTTTATTTGGCTCACAGTTCTAGTGTCTGGAAAAGTTTAAGATTGGGCATCTGATGAAGGCCTCAGGCTGCTTCTACCTATGGCAGAAAATGAAGCGGAGCCAGCATGTGCAGAGGTCACATGGTGAGAGAGGAAGCAAGAGAGAGCAAGGGGAAGTGCCAGGCTCTTTTTAACAACCAGCATTCACGTTGTTAAACTAAGAGAGTGAGAATTCACTCATTACTGTGAGGACAGCACCAAGCCATTCAACAGTGATTTGCCCTAATGGCCCAAACACCCCTAATTAGGCCCCATCCAACAGCGGGGATTAAATTTCAAAATGAGGTCTGGAGAGAACAAACAAACCAAACTCCAGCAGACACCTAGTTTACGTCAACTGGAGAATTGCTTCATGCGAGGGCAAACCCACACACATTTTGGTGACCAGAAATATACTGTAATGCATGTTGAGAGTATCGTGCAAGAAAATAGTTTGGTTGTTTTTTCTACCATTAAACATCCACCATAAGAAATAAAGATATGGCCCAGAGTACACAGAGATGAGGCTCACCTTTGAACCAGAGCACCAAACTGTGGGCCATTTATTCAACCAAACTGCCTGAGTGTCAAGTCTGTTTTAAGGTCAGTGCTGCACTGAAAGGCAGCAATAAACTAGGAGTCACCCTTTCCCCAGTCAGCCCACAGCCCAGAGGGGAGAATGATGAAAATGATTACTCTAGTTCTGTGAAATACAATCCTTGAAAAAGAAATGCTCTGAGCACTGCGGCTATATTCATGGGGCCAGCCCAGTAGTCCATCCAGGCTAACACTACTCATAAGACCAACAAAGAAGGCTTGGAGAGACTGCGGTTGCCCCTATGTAGGGAGGTTATGCATTTGATTTGGGTTTGCCAGGGATAGCCTCAGTTTTTACCTGTCAATTTGGGCTAATTATCAATATCCCTCTCCACCTTCCCTTTCAAAAGTGACACAGCTTGAACAATAGGTCACCCAATCCCTATGGCTGTCAACCACTATTCTGGGTAGCTGTGTTTCAGACATTCCAAATATAATGAAGAGAGTGCCGGCTTGGGAGTCAGGCAGGTCTAGGTTAAAATCTCAGCTCTGCCGTATATATGCTGTGTGATCTTAGAAAAGATACTTCAACCTCCTGAGCCTAAAACTCCTTTTCTACGAAACAAGCAGCCTATCCTGCATGGAGAAGGATTTTGTATATGTAGGTTGCAGAATACATTGTAAATCTCTACTCAAATAATAGTTGTACATTCCAGTATACGGCACTATCATCAGTCCAGTGGCTCACTCAGGTCAAAACCCTAAGAGGGTTAAATCTTAGATTATCTTTTTTGCCCAGTCTCCAACGTTCAATCCATCTACAAGTTATAGCAACTTTATCTCCCATATTTATCCTAATGATAGCAACACTTAGGGCTTAAAGAAGAAAGGCTGCCACAAAGCATATTATACTATCTTTTGAAAGCCACAGTAACCTCTGACCTCAATGTCTAAGCAATTTGGGCAAACACCATGGATTGCCTGACACCTGCATCACAATCATCTTTTCTTTTCAAGTTAGGAAGATATTTGGGGACTGTCTACTCACATGTCCTTCCCAGACTCCCACCACTTCTTAAGGCAAATAGTGCCCTTGAAAGTGCAAGTATTGAGCTTGGCTCTTACAGATGATCTCAAAACACTTTAGGGTCACTTTTTTTATCCACAGATGAACATTGCAATGGTGTCATGTGTTCCCACTAAGCATTATCCAGGTCTCTTTTTAACTCGTTGTTTATTTTCCCTTCAAATCAAAAGAGATTTCTCTGCATCCTCTCACTCTCCAAAACCATCAAAGGAAGAAGAAGAAACTCCCAAAAAAGTGTGCTATTAGTATGGCAAAGTGGAGTAGCCCTCACGCAGCTGTCAGGATACCTGGTTTCCAGCCTTGTTTTTCTTGGGCTGTTTGTATGGACTTGAACTTATCCTTTCCCACCTGAACCTCAGGTTTTCCAACCGAAAGGTAAGTGGAGCAGGATTCAATCTTCTCTAATGATCTTCTGGCTCTGTTTCATAGTTAATGACTGTGGTGAATTGCAGAATAGTTGGAAGAACTTCTAATACCCACTTAAGAAGGTGTATCTGGCTGTTTCTCCTGCTTTCACCTAAACTCTCATGTTCATCATGCTATATTGTCAGTTTCTTTCGACTTGTGTCATGGGTACAGATTTCAACTTCAAACTCAGGCAGGCAAAAATGGGACTTTATTTTTCTATGACCAAACTTAGCTTCTATCTTTGAGTCCCTATTTCCTCTGGATAGTGGGAAACATAATTTTGCCAATTCAGGGTAAGCTTAGTCACTTTTGAATTTTCACCATCTCATTTGTATCCATTTATGTTTCTCACTCTCCTTTTTTTCTTTTCCTTCTTCTGAGGAAGATCTAAATGTGAAGGTCTTACATGCCACCCTGGCATCTGGGGAGAGGCACCCATCTCCAGCTCTGTGAGGGCTTCTACTGTCATGTAGAGCACTTACCTGTACTTGATTTATTGGTTTTAGTTATTCTTGATACATTTGCTTATCAGGAGTCCACATCAACATCCACAATCCCTTCAGTTTTCCCAGGACAGAGGCACACGGGGCTCTCTGCATCTCCCTTTCCCTGGCCACAAGCCATGTCTTAAGTCTCTGACCTACCTAGAGCTGCCCTGCAGCAATTACTGGTCTTTATGTCCAGGCTAGTGCTGAGCCTTTGCAAGGCTGTCTCCTCCCAGAGTGACAGATGAGAGTCTAGCTGATCTTGGTTTCTGAACATGCATCTGAGGCTTCTATGGTTCTCTTCCTGGGACTCAGACTGGGAGACTTATCTTGGGGTCCTCTTAGAAACACTCATCTATGCCTCATTCTCTTCACTCTCCTCCTACTTCCCTCCCTCATCTCCCTTACAGGATGTTTGCCAAGCCTGGGGTGAAAGGCATGTTCATTCCCAGTCTATGTTTATGAAACGAAAGATTATAGCACAATGGCTTTTGATTTATGTAGTCAAATGTTTTAATGAAGAAGAAAAAGAAAAGAAGAAGAAGGAGGAGGAGGAGGGGAGGAGAAGGAGAAGAAAAGAAGAAGAGGAAGAAGAAAGAAAGAAGGAAAGAAAGAAAAGAGAAAGAAAGAGAAAGAAAGAGAGAGAAAGAAAGAAGGAAAAGAAAGAAAGATAGAGAGAAAGGGGAGGAAAAGAAGGAGAAGAAGAAGAAGGAGAAGAAGGAAAAGAGGGAGAAGGAGGAGGAGGAAGAGAAGGAGGAGGCAGTATTTTATGTCTCAAATTTCCAGACTCTTGCAATTATAAGCCTTAATTTTAAAGAAATTTACTCCATTATGGGTGTCTAGAGCTTGTTTTGGAATCTTCACCAATTATTTTTCTTGGGTGTAGATGGTCTCCTCCTGAGCAATGGGGCCATGTTCCCTGGATAGTGGAAGTGAATGAGTACAAGGAGGTGAAGGAGCAGCTCCAGCTACTGTCTCAGGATATTATTGTGCCACCATTATAATTGCCTGCCTTGCCAGTGGTCCCTGATCCCCTTACAGACAAATTAGTCATCACAATTGTCCTGCTCTGAACCTCCAGGCCTGGCCCAAAGGCTGAGTGTGCAGATTAAATTTCTTAGAATATCTCAGATATAGAACATTGCATCTCCTCTTCACATTTTCTTTGACCTGAGAACTTGTCATTATATTTTAGTTTCTCCAAGAAACAAAGGAAAGAACAGGGAAGTAGTCACTTTCTTTTCTTTTCAGAGTAACATGACAAAGAAGTTGCATCTGCCTTTATCTGGTCATAGAATATGCGGTTCAGCATCTTTATCTGCCCTCTGTGATGCCTTCTTTGAAGGATTAGCAAGGAAATGTCGTTTATGAAAAATGTTGTGCATCCAGAATACACACTGAATTGTCTGTGCAGAGGATAACTATTAGAGGAGATTTAGATTGATGATCACTTTAAAGAAAAAAAAAAGAATGGTATTATCAGGGGTAATAAAAAGAATGGGGCATCCAGGGAGGTGTAGCCAGAGAAATCTAGCAATAGGCATGAGCCAGGGCAATGTAAAGGAGAATGAGTGGTGGGAAGGTGGCCCTAAATCTGTCCCCACCTGAAAATAATTGTGTCATCTTAACCTCATGGGTGAGCATGGATTATGGTGCTAAAAGCCAAGGACCTTCCCCCTGGGATCCAGAACCTAAGCTGATTAACATCAAAATTGTAATTCTTTTACCCCTTCTGTTTCAGCACTTTCTCCCATGAAGGCGAATAGAGGTCGCCCCCTTTCCTTACCAGAATCCCCAGTTCCTTGGCGTTCCTCCTGATACCCACTCTGAACCTTCCTCCCCTGTTCCTCCAGCCACTCTAGTACCTCTGACTCCTTCTCCTTCAACCCCTCAATGTGCTAAAGTCTGTCCCAGCTTAAAACCACTCTCCCATGACCCTGCCTGGCCTCCTAGCTACTGTGCTCTCTTATTCTTCCAGCCAAGCTGGGAAGAGTAGTCTACAATGACTCTCATCACTGCCTCTGCTCCGATCACTTCAGCCCACTGCAGTTCTGGCTTCTGGCTTTTGGGTCTAGAGACTTAGGGCCACAGACCATGAGCCCCACAGGACAAATCACATCTCTCCTATTCTCTCTGACCCCCAGCACAGGGTCTGGCAACAAAGAAATGTTTCATAGATGTGCAGGTGCCTGAGCAGGTGCATGTGTGACCATCTGGCTGGCTGGCTGAGCTACTGGGAGGTCCATTCAAGGTAAATCTCTCAGAAGAGATTTTAAACTTACTAATATTTTAAACTTACAACAGAAGAGAGAAAAAGCAAGTTCTATTAAAAAGTCTTTTTTATTAAAAAGCTGAATAGCTAAGTAGCATCTGTCATGCGGTATAACAAGGACAATGGTCTTAAGACAGGAAGAGACTGTTCGCTTGCCTCAGGCAGGCATGTTGCTTTAAGAGATAATTTGGGATCTGTGAGAAGTGCTGGAACGAGGCAGTGTCTCTGAGAATCAGAGCACCATCAGCAGCCAGCAGCTGGTAATAAGGAAGGAAGCAGTGAATTTTAGGCGTCGCATGTCCTCTCTGGCAGTGTCCTTTGCTTCAGTCCATCCAAGGTGATAGAGAGCTCTGTGCCCTTTGCTGATGTGACACAGGGCTTGGAAAAGCAGGAGAGAGGAAGGATCAGTCAACTTAGTGAGGAGGACACACACTGCACACATCTGCAGCAGCATCTACAGTGCAATGTCACACAGGTGATGCTCTCTCTCTGAGCCACCCTTGTGTCCTGAGAGAGACATATAAAACAATCCCCACTTCACAGGGATGTGGAGAAGATAAGGTGAGATCAGCATCCAGAAGCCAGGCCCAGTGCCGAGTGTGCGTCTGCTCCCTTCCCACCTTCAGGATTCTTGCTCCCTGAGAACACACAGCAGAGGGTAATGTTTTAGACTTGGTTCCTAGTGCCAGCCAGAGGTGTGAATCATGTTAGATTTTCATTTGCAATGTTTGGGCAACTCCTTTCCAGTTTGTATTGCTGTAGATCACACGATTCTGCTATTTGCTGTAGGTAGTCAATCTCCTTTCCTCAAAGGCAGGCCCACCAGGCCTGGGATGAGACTTGCCATGTCCCCCACTGTGTGCTCACCATCTGACATGAAATAAAGACTCCAGTTATGTTTTCAATATTCAAGGAATACCCATTGTTTGCCATTGCCGTACAGTTTACAAAATGTTTCTGCTGCACAATGTCATGTAACACTTATTGCTGATGAATGAAATGGGCATTATAGCTTGCTGGATTGGAGCACAGACTCTGGAGTCAGGCAACCTGGATTCAAATAGACTTTCCTAGATATATGACTTTGGGCCAACTACTTTTCTAAGCCTCAGTTTCCCACTTTTAATGTGAGGATCATGTTGGAATCTACTGCATAGCTTTTGTGGCAAAAAATGCACAGATGATAGATGTAGAGAATGTCGTGTAGTACCTGGCACATAGCAAACACCTATAGAGGTCACCTGGGCTTGTCACCAGCCTCATTCTACTGATGAGGCCCCTAATTTCCAGAGACTTGAAGTCAACGGTCCAAGGCCACACAGAGAGTCAGGGTTGAAACCAAGACTGGAATCCATAAGTTTTTACTCCAAATGAGTTACCATCTTGTTCTACAATTATAGCAGCTAACATCTGTTGACTATTTCCCAAGTACCAAACTATGCTAAGCACTTCTGGTGTATTAGCACTTATAATGCCCAAGACAATCCCAGAACAGGTTCTATAATTTACCGATGAGAAACCAAGACCCAGACATTAAAGTAACCTGTACAGGGCTGCAGAGTTCTTCCGTGGTCAAGCTGGGTGCCCACCCTGGCAGCAGGGGAGCTCCTGCCCTCTTGCTGAGCTGTCTTCCCTTCAGCGTGGGCTGGAGCCAGCCAGAGACAGCTGGTTGTTAAGTATTCAAGAATTTTTACTGCCTGGTTGTAAATCACTGCTAGCTAGAAATTGGTCATAGTGGGAGTATAGACACCACAGCAGTTGGCACACACTGCAAATCAGGGCTTTTTTTGTTGTTGTTGTTAAACCTGAGGACAGTTTGCCAGCCTCCTATCACAACTTATATTTGGGAGATAATTTTTTTCCCAATCTGAAGTTACTCTTCATTGGGAAAACTTAGGGAGAAATGCACAGATGGTGAAGAGACATTTTCTCAACCTAACACAGTGGTCTTCTCCCATCAGAGCTGAAAGCGTGCGGACTGGTGATATCACCAAAGGCTTAATTGGTCCCCTGACCATAGATGGCCGCTCAGTTCACATACTAATGAGAAATGTGCCCATCCTTGGCAACTGTCCACCTGCTTCTCAGCCCAAGAAGATATAAGCTGGTAGTCACAGCACATAATTAACTCATATCTAACAGGTACTCCGTAGAGAAGCCCGCATGTTCCTCCAGCATTTATTCACCCCATTGACCAAGCTTCTACTCTGTGCTTCTTCGCACCAGGCACTGAGTGAGACACTAGAGGCTCAGAGATGAGTCAGCAGTCAACAATGGTCTTGTCCTCAGGGACCTCACAGCCTTACAGAAGAGACTGACAGAGCAAGAAACAATTTGGGGTCTCTGAAGAAAGTGTTAGAATTTCTACGCACAAGGTACAGGATCACACTCAGCAGGAGAGAGGACTTGTATCTGAATCAAGGAATCAAAGAAGGCATCACTTGAGTGGGGGTATTTCAATATGAAAGAGCTTAAGGATGGTTTCCCAAATAATAAAAATAAAAGAGCATTCCAGATGGAGAAAACACTCTGTGCAAAAGCCAGTAAGGGTATGAGAATCATGTGTTTTTTATATCCTTACAGAAATTTTAAGTATCTGGAATTTATGATGCAAGTTGGATTAGAGAGGGTGATGAGAAGGGAGACATGGCCAGAGGCTAAGGTACAAAGGCCTGGAAGATAAGATGTATTAGTTAGGTATCTATTGCTGTGTGACAAAGCATCCCAAAATTGAATGGCTTAAAACATCATACTGCTTGTTATCTCTGCTACTTTCTGTATCCATGATCTGGGTGTGGCTCAGTTGGGTGCTTCTGACTCAGGGTTTCCCCTGTAGTTATGTTTGATGTCAGTAAGGGCTGTAGTCATCCAAATGCTTGACTGGGGAGGAGGAATTTGCTTACAAGGTAGCTCACACACAAGGTTGGCGAATTGCTGCTGGATCTTGGCTGAATGTCTCTGTTCTTCTCCACATGGGCCTCCTCACAGAGCTGCTTAAGTGTCCTCACAACATGGAGGCTTGATTCCTCCTGAGTAGGTGATTCAATGTAGGAGAAGACTACACTAGGGGGTGCCCGCCATGATGCCAGGATCATTGAGGGACATCTTGGAGGATAACTATAGCATCAGGTTAGTTTATCTTATAGCTGATGGGAGGTGTTGGAATGGGAGGCAGGAGTAGAATCTCTTCTTAAACATCAAAAGCTGCCTTGTCAAGGAGTGAGCCAGACTAATGCAATTTACTCACACTGGGCATTGCATCCTGACTCCTGGAAATTCTGTTGAAATTCTCAAATAACTTCCACCACTTGTCAATTGTCTGACCTTGGGCAAGTCATTTTCTCTCTCCTAGATTCAGCTTCCTGTTTTGTAAAATAGGGTTTATTTTACCTATCTCACAGGATTCTTGAAATGTTTAGCAAAATAAGGCATGCAAAAGGTTTAGCACAGTGCCAGGCATGTAGTGTGTTACATAAGGAGCAGTAATTAAGGTTATCAACATGATAGAAATCAACAACGCTTAATTGAAGTGAAGGCTGCATACCCATCCATTACCTAGAAGGAGACAAACAGTTCCTTTGAGCCAGGACTTCCAGGCTTGCAAAAGCCAATGACCTACCATTTCACTGTCGGGGGGTGAATTTAATACAGGAGCTTCTTCGTAATGTTGAGTAATTTGTACTGCTTTTTGTTTTTGGACTCAATCTTGAACGAGAAGGACAGAGCTTTTATGTTAAAAAGAAGATTTAATTCTACTGGATCTCACCCATAGAAAGCCCTCACCAAGGCCCGGGGCCTTTGTAAGTGGGCACCATTGATTTTGAAAGTCCCAATGATGTCACTGGGGACAAGAGTATGATAGGATCTCTGAATCCAGAAATGCTCTAGGACTCCTCCCAGTGGAAGAAACGAAAGAACAGTGTTCTTACTTCCATGAGCCTTGTTTCCAGTCATTTTGCTCTTCGCTTCTCAGAGACTGGTCCCCTAGGCCACAGGTTCTCCTTTGTGGCAGCAAGGTTTGTTAGGCTTTGCCTCAATCTTGGGGCTTAGCTTCTGAAGGATAGGGCTGGGAAGTGGCCTTACCCCCCGCCAGCCTCTGTGTCCTGCCCTTGACACATACATGCCACGCTTTCCCTGACTCCTTGTCATAATTCCCTTCCTGTCTATGGGCCTTAAGTGTTGGTGTCTGGAAGTTTCTTGGGGCTGGTGAAGATTTTAAATTTGTATTCTTTACAACTTTTATACCTTTTGTGTGTTCTGATGCTACAGAAATAAGAGCAGAAATAAGAATATACATGGCACCATTCTTATAACAACCACAGAGAGAGAAGAAACAAAGTTAATGTCCAAACTATGTAAAAGTTTGAATACATTATGATACATCTAGACAATTGAAACAAAGCCTGCATTAAAATGAAAGCACCCAAGAGAAAGGAAAGTAGGCGGAGACACAAAGACTGCCACAGGAACGCTTACAGCATCATTCAGAGCAGCCAAAGGTGGAAACAGCCCAGATGCCCATCAAGTGGTGAATGAGTCATCAAAATAGGGTATACCCATGCAATGAAAAGATACTCAGAAATAAAAGGAAGAAAATACATGCTACAGCATGGATAAACTTCAAAAATATGATGCTAAGTGAAAGAAGATTTATGCAAATGCCATATATTGCATGATTCCATTTATATGAAATGTCCAGAACAGGCAAAGCCATAAAGACAAAAAGATTAGTGGTTTCTTGGGGCTGAGGGTTAAGGGAAAGTCACCGTGAGTGAGCACAAGGTTTCTTTTAGGGATGATGACCCCTAAAAAATATGTTCTCTAATTGGATTGTAGTGATGATTGTACAACTCTATGAATTTCCTACGAATAACTTATACATTTATTTGAGTTGTATACTTAAAAATAGTGAAGTTTATGAAATATAAACTATACCTCAATAAAACTGTCCAAAAGAAAAAAAAGAATGCAGCCAATCTTTGTTTGTTAACCTAGGCAGATGTCTAGGATAGTGGTGACACAAAATAGAGCCAATTGCCCATTAATATAGAGAGCGGTATTGAACTTTTTCCTTTACAAACCAAAGAGGAAAAATCTGTACGTATGTATATTCATTCACATTTGCAACAAAACTTGGAAATTTCAGAAAAGACATTGTAATAGTCAGGGATCCCTAGAAGGACAGAACTAATAAAATAGATGTACTTATGAAGGGGAGTTTAGAAGGAGAATTGACTCACACAGTCACAAAGTGAAGTCCCACAGCAGGCCATCTGCAAGCTGAGGAGCAACAAAGCCAGTCTGAGTCCCAAGACCTCAAAAGCAGGGAAGCCAGCAGAGCAGCCTTCAGTCTGTGGCTGAAGCCCCAGAGCTCCTGTCAAATCACTGGTTTATCATCCAAGAGTCCAAAAGCTAAAGAACTTGGAGTCTGATGTTCAAGGGCGGGAAGCAGCCAGCGCAGGAGAAAGATGCAGGCTGGAAGACTCGGTGAGCCTGCTCATTCCACTTTCTTCTGCCTGCTTTAGTCTAGCCGCACTCACAGTTGGTTAGATGGTGCCCACCCAGACTGAGGGTGGGTCTGCCTCTCCCAGTCCACGGACTCAAATGTTATCTACTTTGGCAACACCCTTGCAGACACACCCGGGAACAAGACTTTGCATCCTTCAAGCCAAGCAAGTTGACACTAAGTATTAACCATCATAGACATGCACTGGGAAGAGCTGAGAGGGGCTGTGAAGGAACAGTCGGTAGCCTGGACATTGGCTCTGCCCCTAAAAGCTGAACTACACACTTATTCTGCTCCCTTGGTGAATGTTTTATTAATTGCCTATGACAGCTAAAAAAAACTAATTGCCCTTACCTTTATGCAAGCTGTTCTTTTAATCGCTAAGAAGCAAATCACATTTTTTTAGTTCATCTTTTGAGTTATAATCGTATGCAAAAGACCATCCTTGAACAGTTCGTATATGATCTAGATCAGAGAGTTCTCAAACTTAAGCATGCATCAGAATCACCAGGAGGGCTTGTTAAAATACAAATTGCAAGGTCTCAACCCAGAGTCTTTGACTTAGTAAGTTTGGGGTGGGGCCAAATAATTTGCATTTCTAACAGTTTTCTAGGTGAGGCTATTGCTGCTGCTCTGGGTACCAAACATTGCGAGCTGATGCTCTAAATGGACTAGAAAGTGTAGCTAAGTGTCAAACAGGTGAGTGTTCAGGCTCCAGCTGCACCTTCAAGTCACTTGACCTTGGGCATGTCATTTGCCCTCTAACCCCAGTTTCCTTGTTTGTGAAACAGAGATAATGCTATTGGGCATTACCTGAGACAGACATTTGCCTAGCACTTGGCACTTTACCGTGAGTACCTGTTACCTTCAGCTCTCTCGTGAACCACAATGCTTGCATACTTAATTAGTGGTCACGGTAATGAACACCGTTGCCAGAACACAGCTGTGGAATCAAATGAAGATAAGAATCAACTCCAGTTCTATGACTTACCTGTGAGGACTCCAGTGAATTCATGAGCCTCTTCGAGCTTCATTTTCCTGTTTTTTAAAATACAGGGACAAAATCATATCAACATCTACCTTATAGTGTTTGGGAAATATTATTGTATGTCTGGCACATAATAAGCACTGGGTAAAGGAGAATGTTTACTACTAGCAGTTTCTCTGGGTCAACAGAAACTCTGCTGTGCCATAAAGATGAGCCCAAGGAACATAAAGTATGCATAAAGAAGCGGACATTGAGGGGAACAAATAAATATCCACAAAGCTTACATTTTGAGGTTATAAGCCTAATTTTCTTTCTTTTTTTTAAATTGTACTTTAGTTTCTGGAGTACATGTGCAGATCGTGCCTAATTTTCAAGAGGAAAGGTTAAGAATGTGATACATTTGTTTTGAAAATAACACCCAATGGATGGAGATGTGTTGAGGACAAGATTGTGTTGAGGACTTATATCCTTCAATGTCAGAGAGAACACACAAAATTGATCCAAAGGCTGGAGTCAATTTCTGAATTTCTGGTGGTCATTTGTAATGATGGACTACTTCTTAATCAGTGCATGATTTCTCTGGGAAGCCATGGTGTTGACCTCATCTCTGGCTATAAGGGAATTGGGACCCAGAAGGATTAAGTGAGCTGATGTGAGGATTGGAAAAGCCAACCTAGTGGCTCATTTGTCTCTGACCCTTTGCCTAGCCTGGGGCAAAACTACACACATTCATTTGCACGGTTTTTATTTTGCTCTGTTCACTTAATCAGAAGAGTAGTGATGGCAATTAAAGCGCATGCCATTCATCTGATACATAAATGGGAAGAAATGGGCAAGGGTACAGACAAGAGCAGGTGAGTGACAATGGGTGTGACCCCTTGCAGTCCTGTTTTTGAGCAGCATCCTCAGTGTTTGCTGAAAGATATTTGAACCCATGCCGAGGAAAATATCTTTTGGTGGATCTGTAAGCATAATCTCTACCAAAACAATAGAACAGAAATATGCAGATGATTTTAAAAAGAAAAAAAAAATACTTTCAATAAAAAAATCCAGCACATTCCTGAGTATTCTGTCATCAAGGGGTTAGCTCTTACATAGTATCTCGGTTTCAGGTTCAGCAAGTTTATTTCCTAGTGAGTCAATACAACTTCTTGATGGAGTCTTGCGTATCCAGTAAAGATCTTTTAGACACTGGCTACCTGGACAGGTACATGGCTGTGTCTGCACAGGTCCTTCAGGAGTGGAGGTGAAGGGAATACTGGGGAGAAAGGAATCTGAGTTCAGTCCCAGCTTTATGAAGGTGATGGTCTGTTCACTTTCTTTCTCTGATTCTATTGCCTTATCCCTAAAATGGGCAGTGCTTATCTCTTAAGTTTATAGGAATTAAAGAAGATGATGTTTGTGAAATGTCTAGTGCATAGTAAATTCACAGTAAATGCAAGTTGTTATCATTGTCATGAGGCTGTATGGAAACTCAATGCCAAAATGAACGATCCGTTCCTTTGGAGTGTTGCTTCTCTCGATGAGCTTTGATTGAGTTAACCAAGTGGAGCAACTATAGAACTGCTTTACTAAATTTTTTTTTAAAACATCTTTGTTATCAGAAGCACCCAAGCATTAGAGTCCCTAAGCTCAGTTAGCAACGTGGCTTGGCCCAGCAGATCAAATAAAAGAATAGCATATTTTATTCTAGCAAGTGTAAGGAAGAGGAAACAGAAAAGAAAGAGGAACTGACACTTAATTGAATTGAGTATCTACTGTGTGCCAGGCACTATCCTAGATTTTGCATAAATAAATTGCCCAGGGCCACACAAAGCTAGCAAATGGCAAAGTCAAGATCTGAATTCAAGACTGGTACAGCCCCAAACCTTTGCTTTATTCAACTCCCTGAGGCCAACATCTCAGCTCTTCAGCCAGGGTCCCTTTTCAACCCACCTGGTAACTTTGTCTCAGAACTCAAAGAATTAGTTAAATAAACGTCTTACTAACACTCAGTCCTAAAAGGCCTAATTTCCCACCATAAGTAGCAGGTCCCAAAGAGGATCTGATCATGGAATCTATTATGCTCCTAAGTATGAATAGGACATGATACAAGTAGTGCTGGTATTAAGGCAGTCTCCATGGAGATCAGTAAAAGTGCTCATTGTTTCAGAAAATGATTAGATCAATTTGTAGCTCTTTCCATCTCCCTGCAGTTGAGTGGCAGGAAGGAAATCAGACTCAGAGATTGCTCCCCAAGCAAGCAAAATGTTACCGTTTGAGCCTCAAGATCTGAGAAGGGTGCTTGAGATAGCACAAGTCTTCAAGGAACAAATCAAGATTTCACTGCCAAAGTGGTTAGCACTGGGCTTTCTAAAATACACCCTAAGAAAAAAATGTTTTTCTGCTGCATTTGGAAGACAGTCCAAACTCCTATGCATAGCCTGAAAGGAATGACTTCACGACTCCAGCACCAAATTCGTCTCGTACCCCCATCCTCACACTCGCCTCCCTGCAATCACAACAGCTTTCTTCTTTTGTTTTGTTTTTTAGACATAGTCTCACTCTGTTGCCCAGGCTGCAGTGCAGTGGCACAATCTTGGCTTACTGCAACCTCTGCTTCCTGGGTTCAAGTGACTCTCTTGCCTTAGCCTCCCGAGTAGCTGGGATTACAAGCATGAGCCACCACGCCAGGCTAATTTTTGCGTTTTTAGAAGAGATGGGGTTTCACCATGTTGGCCAGGCTGGTCTCGAATGCCTGACCTCAGGCAATTTGTCCACCTCAGCCTCCCAAAGCACTGGGATTACAGGCCTGAGCCACTGCCACTGGCCTCATCACAACAGCATTCTTTCTGCTCTGGACACACACACCAGGTCACTGGCTCCTCAGAGGTTTGGCACCTGCTGTTCCCTCTGCTGGGAATGGGCTTCCAGGTTAGATCTCACAACAGCAAGCCCTTCCTGTCATGGGGGTCAGCCCCAGGGAAAGTTCCCAGACACTTCCCTAACCGCAGACCAGTGCTGCCTTCCCTTCCCCTTCACTTTCTATCACAAACTTTGTTTTAATCAAAGCACATTAGGATTTGGAATTCTTTTTATTGATTGATGTTTGGTTTTTTTGATGGTCTTTTTCTCCAGAATGAAAATTGTGAATGGTAAGACCTTATCTGTTTTGTTCACTGCTATCTCTGTCTAAGATGGAGACTTGTGTTTTGTAGACATTGAATACATATTTTTTAATGAAAAATATTAGTATCTATCAGTTTGGAATAAGAAAGAGGAGAGATAGAATGTGGGAAAAAATGTGGTTTGTACCTCTGTCTTGTTCTCTGCCTGGAAGGTCCTCAACTCAGGTCCTGAAAACCTGATGAATTCCTAGTCACCTTCAAAGTCCAATTCAGAAATGTCATGTATTTCCTCCCACTCTCCCCTAAGAGGCAGCCACTGACTCTGTGTCATCTGTCTGTCTTGCACCTACCTCCGTTTTCACCCTCTGAAATTATACTGTATTTATTTATTTATGTGTTGGTCTCCCCCACTTGCATATGAGTTCCACAAGGGCAGAAACAGTCATGTTGGTCTTGTATTTCACAACCAAGACAATGTCTGGCATATAAGAGGTGCTCAATCAATGTCTGGGAAATACACTAAATAGAAATGAACTAAATAGGGAAAACTATTTTTAAACGTTTGCAAGCCGTAAAGGAGAGACACCTAGTTTATTTCAATTTAACAACTATTCAACAAAATCCAGAAAATGATGAGATTGCCCAAAAACTGTAGCTCATTTAGAATAAATAAAATTAAGCCTGTCTTTAATTACAGTAGTTCATAAACTTGGCCGGGACAAAGAGTGGCAACTGAGAATTAAAAAGAGTGGAAACATTGTCACGTGCATGTGGCACCTCGTTTCTATTAAGCCTTATATGTGCTCTCCTAGGGATTCAGAGTGGTGGGCATTATCACCCTCTGTCTATGAAATGCCTGCCCCACCTTCTCCAACAAGAAGGCTCTGTCCACCCCAAGAACAACTTTGAAGACCCCGGGGTTCCCTTGAGGATGGGAGGGGAGCTGAGTGAAGAGCCCAGGAGCAGGCCTTCTGCTGAACCAGGAAGACATGACAGATGAACCCTGAAATCGAACGCTTCCTCAGCCTGCGATGCCAGGTGCATCATCTCTTCACATACCTCAACATCTTCCTCTCTGAGATGGAATTGTAGCATCTACCACTTAGGACTGTCCTGAGGTTCAAATGGGATAATGATGTGTTTCCCAATGTGCGGGCTACAGAACATTCATGGAGTAGAGGTGATTGTAGATGGTACCAGACTTGGTATTATTTCTGATCGCTCCTAGGAAGAGGTGTCCATATGGTGCTAATATCGTTAACACTTCCCCTAACCTGTGCTGATCTCCCTTTTCACAAGAGTCAGAACAGAAGGCTTCGAGCTCAGAGCCATGACAGGCAACCATATGCAAAGAGTGGCCACACAGTCCCCGTGCATGCCATGAAGATACGTGCATGTTTCCTCTACTCTCTGCACACATTCTATTTAACCCCAGTCTCTCCTACACACTTTATTCCATTTCGATCATTGGAAACCATTAAATGAATATCCTGAGAGCTGTTTCACAAGTCTTCAACTTCTATTAGCTGGAATCTCATATGTAGGGACTTCGTGGCCCCCATTTGGCTAGAATCCTCTAGCTTTATCTTGTTTCCACTATATTTATTTTTATAGCTATCTTATACTTGCAGCCCGTGATGCTACATTCTTATTTAAGGTACTGATGTGGGGTTTTGTTTTTAAATACATTTATTCATTTTTTTTCTAGGAGAGTCAACTAAATGAGGAAATAATACTGGTAGGACAAAGCTATGACTTAGTGTCCACAGCTGTGACCAGGGATAGGAGTGGCAGGTGTGGAGAAGATGCTACATAAATGACTAGAGTTTGGGAAGTGAATAAAGGTTATGACAGTGATTTGTAAATGGTAAAGTAAACATGAACCACTGTTGTTCAAATGGAAGGCCCTGTGCATGTCCTCTGATACCAAGTCATTGATCGATCCAAAATGGGAATGTACCCAATCTCTAATTTAACAAACAGGGCACAGCACAGTGCAGAACAGCCCATGAACACCCAGGGTGACCTGTTTTCCAGTTCTGGGTGTCAGCAAGGGAGAGAAAACAAATGCTGGGGCATGTCTGCTTAATGACTAACGTCCTAAACTTGGCAAAAAGAGGGGTGACTCCATTTTCCTAAACAACTGTTAACTGGGTGGACTTTGTAGTGACTTCATTTGTCTAGTGAGATGGCCACAGAACAGCTTGGGTGTGCGGGAGATAATGAGAGGCAGACAGTGACAGTGTCCTTAGATGGAAGGAACCCTGAGGACTGTCACGTTAGCCAGTTTCTCATCATCTTTGTTAGCTCTGACGCGAGACGAAAGTCCAATGATATCTCCTGAAGTAACGAGCTCGGCAGAACTCTGTAAAGGAACACAGGGGGCAGGAGTCACTGTGACAAATCATGTACACTGCGTTCTTTCAAGTCTGCCTGTGCCTAACACCACGAGTGGAAGTCCTAGCTTGAGTGTGAGAGAGCCAGACATGTATAAAAAGGCCTAGCAAACAGGTACTGTGGCCCTGGGGCAGCAGCCTATTTGCAGGAGGAGGTGGGGGATTCTCCTAGAAAATAACTCAAGCGGCATCCATGGGTGAGCTGGTCACACACCAGGATAGGCCAGGCACGCAGGAAGAAGAATGAGCCAACATGTTGCAGGACAAACATGGAGATTCTGAGAAGCAAATTCAGCTTGAGGTGACCCAGGGCAAAGCCTTCATTGCCAGAGAAGAGGAATGGTTTTGAGGACAATGAAGTGCCTGCCACACAGCAGGATGCATAGTGTGAGCACGTGCGTGGAATACCCAGTGAGTGAATACAGGTGCCTCCAGCTCAAACAACAGAGCCCCCATTATGTGACCCCGTCCATCAAACACCTGCTGGGATGGGCCACATACAGTTTAGTAATTTGTCTTTTATCATGAAAAATAGTACTGACAAGGAATGACAGCTCTCTGATGTTCCTAATTAAATCACCATCCAACCTTCCTTCTCCTCTCTCAGATGAGCCTTGTGCTGAGGAAAGAAAAGGTATAATGTCTGCAGATTCCCTTACACAAAGCCCCCTGACTTTGCAGGCCAGATGGCTTGTTTTCTCTTGGGAAACAGAAAGGAAGTGTCCCTCAGTGTCTCCAAAGAGGTTTGAGAGTAATGCTGGCCTTCACCATTGACCCACACTTTTGCTCTAGGGGAGCTCAGAAATAGCAAAAAAAGACTTTCCCTCTCTCCAAACAGCCATCCTGTCATGTTCCCCAGGATTAGTTCTGGATAGTGGGCAGACACGCTGCATCCAAGTGAGCTCTGGCACTCCAGGGCTTTTCCATCTGCGGGAGAGCTGAATGCACAGTGAGTCGATTAGGAATGGCTTGGGTTAGTGGAGTTCTAAAACTTCCATGTTATTGCAATCCAATGAACCCCCCAAATGAGACGGAGCTCAGAGAAGGGGTTCCTTTTAATTTGGCCAAAGCCCTAAAACCCTTTTGTGCCTCTGTGGGTCAGTGGCAACCACCGTGGGGTGGTGCTGTGCCTGCTCACAGTGGCTGCCCCAAGCATGCAGCCTGGCATGACTGCAGGGGCTGCTCTAACTGAAGCAGCAGGCATCGAGGCCCCTGCAGTGGGCTTGTGTGAGAACCTCCACAAGATACCATGGGGGCTTCAAGAAAACCCCTGGGCTGGGGACACTTCCTCTCAGTAAATGGGGGCAGCCCACCAGTAGAATCCAATCTTCACGATTTCTGTTGCCTCTTATGTATCCACAAATAATGGGACCTAGCAAAGTTCAAGCTGCTCTCACTCAGCAGTCTGGAAACTGAATGCCTGAGACAGACCACAGTTCTTGGGGAAGAATCCTGCAACCACTCAGCAGCATGGGGTTTGGGGGCAGTTATGAATCTCCTCGGAGCCCTACTCTCCCCCTGCCAGTTATGAGAGTCATCATATCTCCCCTGTAAATGTATTAAGAGAATTAGGGATAATAGATGTAACCCAGTGTCAGCTTACACCCAGGCAGCTTCTATTTTCATTAAAGCTGCCATTCGAGCTCGCCTTGACCCAGGACTGAGCCTTGCTCTGAATTTCACCCATTGCTCCAAAGCAATAATGTGCAGTGTGCTTTCTACCAAAGAGTCTATAGGAAGACAAAGACAGGCTTCAAATCCCACACCACAGGGTAGATGACCTCAAATGGCTCTGTCCAATACTTCTGATCAGACTGCTGGCAACAGGGTCTTCTGCTGGGCATCTTCCCCTCCTTGTGCTCAGTCCCATTTCTCCTTCCTCTCCTCCCAATTTTCTTACCTCTTTCTGTGTGAATTTCATCCAACCTTTTTTACAACCCACAGCGAGCTTACTAAAACTTCTTTTTGACAAAGCCGGTCTAATTTTCTCCTTATAAGGGAATTCTCTCACCTACTTCTGAAGTCTCTCAAAGTGCTAGGTGGTAGGTACACAATAACTGGGGTCTTCTTCCCCTTGTCTTCTTAATACTTTATGTGGAGCCAGGGAGACACAGGCATTGGAAGTCATGTGGCAATTTAGGATATGCCTCTGAGTTAGTCTCATTTCTGCACAGCAGTCAGCTCTCTAAATCTGTAGTGTGCTTACCAGAGCCAGAAAGACAGCAGAGAAAACACAATGACAGCCAGGTCTAGATCTGTCATTTATCCACTGGCTAGAATTGGGGAACTGTGCTTATGACCCCGGATATCATCGGATACTGATCGGGATAAAGAAACAAGAATTAATGACTCCACTCCTAGCAATACTGTGAGGCTTAAAAGTGGTGAAGGCCATTATCCAGTAAATTGGATGCCAATTGAGATTGTCTTGCTTATTTTACATACTCCATTTAAAGTTAGAATGCTAAACTTAATAATTAAATTCCCCTGGAGAGATCTAAGTTTAGCAGCTGATGCTGCTATTTATGAACTACACAACTTTGGAGAAATGACCTTACCTCTCTGAGCCTTAGCCTCCTTATGAATAAAATGGTGTGGGGAGGTGGGCATGGGTGGGTGTGCATAATGAGCATACGGTGGTTGGTCTCTAAGATATTGTAAGGATTGACATAAAGAGATAAATGCAAAGATCAAGTATATGTCTCTCTCTCTTTCTCTCTCTCTCTCCTCTCAATTAATTTTAAATTTTACTCAATTATTGTTGTAAAATAATAAAAGCTCATTTTAGAAAATTTGAAAAAAAAATCATCCATTATTCTCAAATTCAATGATTTATTTAACCAAATTTATCAGTTGTCTTCCATGAATCCAGCTGCTTGCACTGTAGCACAGGACACAGATAAGTCCCTGCTCTCTGGAGCTGACATTCAAGTACAAAGAGATAACACATGGACACATAAATAAACAAGAAAATACTAAATAGTAATAAGAGCTACTATGAAAGTAAAACAGCAATATGACAGAGACCCAGCTACTCTAGATGACATAGTTAGGAAAGGCCTCCCAGGAAGGGATGACCTTTGAACTCAGACCTGAATGAAGAGAAGCAAATTGTGCAAGGATCTGGGAAAAGAGTGCCTGAGGCAAAGGGTGCAAACAGAGCCAAAGTCCTGAAAGAGAAAGACCATGATATGTTTGAGAAAACAAAAAGAAAGTCCTTGTGTCTGAACTATAAGGAGCGTGGAAACATTGATGTGAGAAGGCCTTGGAGACGGAGGCAAGGGCTATTATAGAAGGCCTTGGTGGTGGTGTTAATAAGAGAGTTGAGTTTTATTCAGGGGTAAATGATGGTCACTGGAAGGCTCACATGTTTGTAAGACCCCACTGTGGGGAAGACATTAGAAGAAGGAAAGAGTGGAAGCAGAAGACCCAGTGGAAAAGCAACCACCATAGTCCAGGCAGCAGACAGAGGAGGCCTGGCTGATGGTGAAATTGGAAGAATGAATAAGTGGGCAGGCTGGGATGTGTCTTGGGAAACTCAGCAGGGCTTCATGACGGATTGGATGTGGGGATTCAGGGGACGTGAGGAATCTGCAATGAGTCTTGGTTTTGACTGAAGCAACGGACTGATAAGGAAGCTGGGAGAGGCATAGGTTTAGGAGTCAGGAGGAATGAGAGGAGCTGGAAAAGGGCATCGGACGTCTATTTTGGCAATGTTAAGTTTGAGATACCCATTAGGTATCCAAGTGGAGATGCTAGAGAGGCTCCTGACGATCTAAGCATCAGGCTCACAGACATGCAGGGAACAAAGACATGACATTGTGAGTCATTGCCATGTGATTTGTTGAGATGGCAAAGGAAGAGAGGATGCATGAAGAAAAGAGGACCCAAAATAGAACCGTGTGGCCATCCATCTTGGAGAGTTTGAGAAAAGAAGGAGGAGCCGCGAAGAAGCCTGAAAAGGAGCCACTTGTGAAGTGGGAGCAAATCCAGGAGCATGTGGAGTCACAGAGCTAGGAGAAAAAGGCGTTCAGGAGGAGCTGAGTCAGATGATCCTGGAGGCCAGCAAGGCAACACAGTGAGCCAGTGCTGCGCTGGGGACCCCAGCGGTCACTAGGGCCCAGGGCAATGGCATGCTCCCGATCATGTCACACTGCCTCTCAAGAAAAGTACCTGAGGTCACAGGACAGCCCATAAACAGGCCATTAGTGTGGCTCCAGTGCCTCCAGCCCTTTTCCTGCTGAACCACCAGAGACAGAAGAGGTCCTAAGGAGAGCCCATGTGCACTGTGGTCATGACTGCTATCAATCCTTCCTCCCTCCTTGCTTCCTCCCCACTCAAGCCCGGTTCTGTGAGACTTCCTGAAATTTTCCCAGACTGTGGGGCACACGCAGACCGACTCATATTAAAAGGATTACTCATTTCTGACTGTATTTTGTACAGAATTCCAAAAATCTTTCTTGATTGTTGCTTATTTATTTTAAAAAGCAAAGTACTGTGAGTATTTCCCTGAAAATAAATAATCCAGGCATCCGGTGTTTCTATTTGTAATCAGCCAACAGCATCGGATAACTTTTTTCAAAGCTATAAATAGCACTGGGAGCTGGATTCTAAGAAGTCGTTAACTTTAAGATACATGAGCACTGAATTTCTTGGAAACATTGAATAAACATATAAATGCTGCTACTGGAGTTACATTTTTGTGATTATGAAAAACATGTGTTTCTATTTTATTATGTGATTTTGAGAAACCCAGAGCTCATCAAAGTTATTTGCATTAACTAAGATTAGTAATATCATGTATTGAATCATAAAGACTTTCTGTCTGAGACTACGCAAAATTCCCACAAACTTAGCAAAAGCAAGATTATTCTGTAGCCATGGCGACAAGTAGCCATAGAAGCAGATTTCAAACTTGTACAAAGTGATCAACAACAGCTTGCCTCAGTGAACCTGCTTTTACAAGTTAACCAGTCGGTATTGGCCCCTCACTTCTGAAAGTCCACCAAACAGAAACAAACTGTTCTAGAGTTTTCTGGACAAACTCTATAAACCAATGCCTTTGAGTGCAATCAGCCAACAATGGTCAAACTACACGCCACAAATATCAACCTGCTTATGCTTCTAAAATTCCACCAGTCCCTGAACTCTCTGCTTCTCAAAACTCTGTACAAGATCAGCAGCCTGAAAGACTGCCTGGCCAACATGGCCAGGCAACATTTCCCTTACTATAGAAAGCAATACATTCAACTGTGTCTTTTTATTTCAGGTTTTGAATTATGGCCTCATCCTATGAATTCTATGTCTCATGTTTGAATGTTGGGAGGACCCACCAATTCACTGGTTCATCAAACTTGTCACTGTGCTTGGTCCTTGGGGACCCAAAGGAAAACAGGACATGGTCCATGTCCCCGAGGAACTCTCAGCCCTGGAAACACATGACTGGAAGGTGGCGTAATCATCACAATACCACAAGAGTATGCCAAGGGCTGCAGAAGCCCAGGCAAGGAAGTAAACTTGGTTTGGAAGAGGAAGGACAGAGAAGCATCCCAAAGGTGACGTTTAGGTTGGCATTTCCATAGTAAATATAAGTTTTCCAGATAAAGACAAGTGGGAGGGCATTCTAGGCAGAGAGACAACATGGGCACAACCGTGGGAACAAGAAAGAGCAAACCAGATTCAGAGATGTTGAGAAGTATGGTGAACCTAAGCATCTTTGAGAAGGAAAAATGGGCAGGGAGGGCCCAGGTCTCTGAGGCCCCAAACTACAGTCAAGAGCTTGGCTTAACCTCATGAAACCTCAGCCTTCTCGTTGATAAAATAGAACTAATTATACTGCCTACCTCTCAGGATTGCTGTGAGAATTAAATAAAACAACTGTGTAAGTCTAAATGTTTGGCACATATCAAAGCACACATACATCTGGCACACATCCAAGCAAGAAATTGTCTGATTTTTATTGGACTTTGTCCTGAGACCTTTAAAGTGCAGGAGAAGGAGTTAACTACCTTTGTGTTTTGGAAACAGCTCTCTCAGCCATCTTGGAAAAGCAGCGAAAGCGTGAAGTTTCCTTTTGAAGAAAATCAGGGAATAATAATAACAATAACCGCTAGCAATTCTGATCACAGACACTTCTGTTAACATGTATCGACTCGTTAATCCTAATAGCCCTGTGGGATAGCCTGTTACAATCCCCATTCAAGAGACTGACCCCTTCCAAGGAAGGTAGAACAATCCGAGGAAGCTGTGGTTTCTCGGTTTCACAGCCAAAGTCTATAGATCAACACCAGCGCAAGAGCCTGAAACAAGAGATTCTGTAGTTTGTGTTTGGGTCGATCTGAGCCAGTGAAGCACTCATTTACTCATTTATTTATGCAACACTAACTGAGCATCTGTGACTTGTCAGGCACACGAGTGGATGCCGTTCCTGCTCTCACAGAGCTTCTGACAGTAACCGCTGACGTGTGCAAAGCACTTGCCATCTGCAGGGAACTGATCTAAGCACTTCGCAACTTACAACTCATTTGAAACTCCCAAAACAAATCAAGGAGGAAGGCATTACTATTATGTCCACTTTACAGAGAGCAAACGGAGGCGCGGGGAGGCTAAGTTGTCTTTCCAAACTCACACAGTAAATAGCAAAGCTGGAATCCAGCTGGAAGAGCTCTAGTGATTCTACCCTTAACAACAGCTACACCATGTCATGATCTAGCTCAGTGCTCTCCAAAACACAGCCTGAAGCCTTCAGCCAACCATTCCAGCAACTGTAGCTTGTACTAGAATGGCCCTCCACTTACTTCATTGTGCACACTGTTCGGTTCAGCTGACGTTTCCCCCACTGCAAGACTCCCCAGTGAAGGAAGTCTTAGGATGATTGACATTCTGGTACAAACGCCTGATCTTGTCATAGGCCAGCACTGTGAGTAGCATGTGTCTATTGGATAAACAAGACTTCACACAAGTGATCACACAGATAAATATGTATTGTCATTAGGGTCAGTATTAGGAAGGTCAGCATCAGGATCTAGGAGAGAGTGCAGCAGAGAAACCAGACGCCCCATCCTTGCTTGGAGCTGGGAAGTGGGATCATGGAAGCATCCTGGAGACATGTGGGAAGAGGAAGATGTCTCTAGGTCAAAGAGTGAGAAGGGAGAGGTGACAAAGGCAGAACAGAGGTCATTTGTCAAGACCACGTATGGTTAAGACCCTGGCATGTCTGGGAAACAGAGAAAAATACTAGAGCAAAAGGATTCTCTGGGAAGGCCTCCAAGTGGATTCACAATGCATAACTCACGCTGGATAAGACAGAAAACACATCAAGGAATGCTTAGGTGTGTGCTATACAGAAGCTTCTCCTGGGATTCTGGGCTGACACTTTCTGTTCCAGAGACTTCCAGCAGGTGCTTGGTGGATTTCCAATGACCCTGGCCAGATCCAGCTGCAGGCCAAATAGCTAGGTCTGAGGGGGAGCTACCACTTTGTTTCCATTTTTCTGTGGGCTGAGTCACTCACTGAACTAGGGTCAGGTCCAGGGCCGCAGTATCTGAGCGCTGCGGCTCTGCAGGGTTCATGGGAAATCTTGAGGCGTAGGAAGTAAATTGATTGGCCAAAGTTTGGGAGAAGGAAGCAGAGAGGAAGGCAGGGAGTAAACATTTATCCACTATGTCCCATGCACTCTACACACCTTTTTACACCTTTAAGGCATCCTTGAAGGAAGGAAACTATGAATCTCCTCATTATCCATGAGTGAAGTGAGACAGTGAGGCCGTGGCTTGCCCAGAATGATGAGGTAGGAAGTGCACGGCCTCCCTGGGCCACGTTGTACTTCCTTATAAAAGCTGTCCAGTGCTGATTACAAAACCCAGCCCTGACTCCATCACCATTTACTCCAAACACTGTAATGACAGGGAAGAGTGAGGTAGGAAATTCAGAAATAAGACAGGGTGTGAGCAAGGGAGTCAACTCCACTGAACTCCAGGGTGAGAACTGGTTTCTATTCATGCTCTGCCTGTACCAGGTCTGCAGTCCAGGATTTGTCTCCTTACCTCTTTGAGCCTCAGTTTGCCTATCTGTAAAAATGGGCGGGGGTGTTGTAATCACTTCCCGTGGGGTTGCTGTGAGAATCAGATGACATAAAGCCTATGAATTAAACTGTATTTGCTAGCACGTGGCCTTAGAAGACTTACCTAAATGCTTGGTGTCTCACTGCCATTCTCTGTAAAGTGAATGCAACAATAGTTCCTGCTTCACAGGGTTGTTTAAGGATTAAGGGAAATAATGTGTGTAGAATGTTGGAACAGTGCCTGCCCCATAGTAATGATTATTGATAACTATGATAATTATTACCAAAAGTTAGTGCAGGGTTTGATACATAGTAGGTGCCCAATAAATATCCAGATTTGGAAAAGAAGAAAAGAGAAATTGGAGCAAGGATGAGACAAGTTGGAAATGAGAGAGGGGGACTTGGATTCTGCACTCAGAACAAGGAGGCAAGATCATGCCACCCCACCTGGTCCCCCCACCCCTGGATTCCAACTTCCACCCTTAGATTTGTTTGATTCTCTGATGCTCTCTTTGCCTCTGGAAGGCCCCTCATTGACATTCCTAGCAGAGAGTAAGGCTTTTCTGGAAGCTCAATGATTTTGACAAATTAATGGAACAAAACCCTCTGGAGTAATTTGCCAACTGCCTTTAGCTCTGGCAGGCGCTCCTGAAGGAGGATGGCATGCCAGTGGGCTTTAAAGGAACAAGGCAATGCTGCAGCCAACAATAAAAATGGTAAACCATCCTGATCACTCTCCCCTTCTATAATTTTCTCTCTTGCCTAGAGATCACCAGGTTGGGCTTCCTGGGCACCTGCAAGAAATCTTTGAAATGGCACACATAGGTTAGTATCAAGGTCTCATCGTCAAATCACTGTATGGGCAGTTTCACCTTCTCAGTCTCCATTTCCTTATCTGTAAAATGGGAATAAAAACCCTTGTGAAGATTAAGTAAGACAGTGGAAGGAAATGCAATTGGTCCAGCCTCACAACCTGTTAGTTGTGAACCTGAATCCTGCTCAGAGAGAAGAGGACAACTTTGGAGCCCATCTGCTCTCAGGTCCCCAGCTCAAGAGTTCTTATTTATGTGCAAAATTTTGTTTGCGGATGTGAGCATTTTTCCGGCAGAGAGGCTGATAGCTTTCCTTGGATGCTCCAAAAACTTAAAGACTCCACAAATGCTCTGTGGGACAACGTTGTCTGCCTGTGGTATGGGACCTCTTGCTTGGATCCATGGATAACTTCCCAATGAGTACTACATCTTCTTGACTGCATCCTGAATGGACACCACACCTTTGGGATGTGTAGTGTCATAGGTAGTCATCGGTGTGCTATTTTAACCCCTCTGTGCCTCAGTGTCCTCATCTGGGAAACAAGAGAGACAAGAGATGACATAAGCAATGAGCTCACCATGATGCCTCATGCCTGGTGGTCTCATTGCAAGGTTTACCCTCTTGGTTCACTACACTCACCCATCTAGGCTGGAATTTGGGGAGAGAAAAGAAGGAAGGCAGTAGAAGCACGAAAGTAACTTCTTTACTTATCTGGTCTCAATCTGGCCTTGAGTTCCTTTATGTTTTTTCCTGTGGTAGCACTCATGGGTTCTTTGAAGGCCTCTATTGCTGGTGATCTCTTTTTGCCATTCCTTTGATGCAGTTAATACTTTTTTTTCCCTGCTACTCATCATGTCTTATTCCTCATTCCCAGTTAGTGGGCCACCTCCAGCTGCCTTCAACTGATCTCACCTTGCCCTTCCTAGCGACTCTCTATGACAGAATCAAGGGCAACCCCACACCTGCCTACTTACTCACACCTGGTCCACTGAAGACAGACATCTTTGGCCTGCTCAGGAGGAGCATAGACCTCCTTCCACTGCCCCTGGGCACTTCAGCCTGCATGTGTATGATACCCATTCAGGGTGCAGCCAAGTGGTGCTCATTGGGAGGTTATCCATGGAATCTTTTAGATTACTCAGGCAGGACCCAGACCCTAGTCAACTCTGTAATGCCTTCTATTTTTGATGGGAGAGAAGGGTTAACAGAGGCAGAATTGGCGTTGACCTCCTCCTTTGCAAGTCCGACAGAATGGTTTCACACCTTGCTCTGGAATATGGCATCTCTTGGCTTGAGGCCTTGATAGAATATGAGACCAGAATATGTCCATTTTAAACTAAAATACATAAATGAAATGCCATGAGGATTTACTGCTAGGAGGTGGAGAAAAGGAAATGGAGATGGAATCAGGAATGGCATCCCAGAGAAAGTTATAATGGAGATGGATTTTGAAGAATAAATAGGAACTTAGCAAATATGAATGACAATTCCCAATGGCAGAAACAACATGCGCAAAGACTCAGAGGCATGAGGAGTGCGTGTATATTTGGCATTTAGGAAATACACATAGCAGAGCATAGTAGAGTAAGGATGGGACTTAGACCAACATTAACTTAATTCAAATCCTGACTCTATCCACTCACTTGGATGACCTTCGGCAAGTAAATCAACCCAAGCCCCTCACCTGGGCTACCCATTTCTGAAGCCAGTGATTATTCAGCTTTAGATCCTAAAAATCCCCTGGAAGCTCCTTAGAAATGCAGATCCTCAAGACTCATTGGCAGGAATTCTGACTCAGTAGGTCTGGATTGGGACCTAGGATTACTCTGATCCAGGAGGTATGCAGATCATACTTTACAGATCTCAAGTGTTCCATCTCTAAGACAAGGCCTGGCATACAGCTAATGTTTAGTAAGGATTTTGAGCAATGAATGCAGGAATCAAATGAATCCATTTCAATGCAGCTTGTCCTATAGAATACTACCAGAAGTAACATATGGCTGCCTAAAATATCCCTACACATGTCACACCACAGAAGTGGCGTCCGCCTCACTGAGGGGTCTTCACAGAGGTAAAGGGATCAGGTGCATCCGCCCAGTCTGGGAACATTAGTCAGACCTGGTGACAGTGGTGAAGGCGGGAAGCCTCCCCAGGGATAAATACTATGGTTATTTTAAGCCTCTCTGTGTCATCACTGTGGCGATGAGTCGGAGTTAGGGAAAGCTAAAGAAAACCACTTGTGATTCTTTGCAAAAAGCAACGTTATGAGGATCTTAGACCAAGCAGAGGAAAGAACACAGGACTGTGGAGTCAAACACCACTTGGACTTTAGTTCTGGAGAGTCATTTCACCTCTTAAGCTTCAGTTTCCTCATCTGTAAAGTAGAACTAATGTTACCTGCTGCAGGGGATTGCTGTGTAGAGTCAGTTAACATTGTTCAGGGACATGAGGAAGGTAGGAAGTAGATGGTAAAGGCCATTCTTGGACACAAAATAAATAGAGACCACCTAAATGAGAACAATAGAGGCTATTTATCCTGTGCTTCCTGTAGCAAGGGAGTCAGGCACCATCATTTGAGTTCAGCAGATACTCAAAAGCAGGCAGAGGAATGGAAAGTTTTGTAATGGAAAAAAGGGAAGCTTACAGCATTCTCTGATTGGAGGTTGCTGGCATAGAGAAACTGGAGGAATCTAACTAGAAGCAGGACGTTTTATGTGATAGATTTGAAAGGGCATTTGGCTTTCTCTGGTTGGTCCTGAGTTGGAAACTAGGTCAAAAAAACAAGGAAGCTGGCAGTCACTGATCTTGTCTTACCATTCTTGGCTAAGTGCTGCAGAGATTGTGGTCAGCCTTCCTAGACTGGTTGCTGCAGGGATTGTGGGTCAGAATTCTATTATCATATATGGTTTTATCTTTGTCTGTTTGTATATTCAGGCTTTCACTGAGCATTTACCATGCATTACTTCAACAGATATTTATTGGGGGCCTTCTCTGTGTTCTAAGGGCACAGCTATGAGCAGTCCCTGCCCTCCTGGAACTGCCAACATTGCACCCATTATTGGGCTTAGTGGCATCCCTCCATGGCCCTGGGAACCCACACCCTCTTTCTGTGTCTGTGTGCAACTTAGTTCTTCATGCCTCTGGATGCTGCTACAGTGGAGGCTTTCTTTATTCAAATTTCATATTTCTTGGAATTTCAATTATTCTTCTGGTGGTTCCGAAGCCCCATGTTGGTCCCAGGGCCAAGCTTCGGTCAAGAGCAGAGTCTTTCCTCCCCACCCAACATCAACCTCTCCCTGGATGGGATTCCCACTGCCCGGCCTGTTGTGTGGTGTAGGCCCCAGACATTCTGTTGTCCTCACAACCACTTGCCTTCCCTCCCACTGACACTGGTGCCCTGGGTAAGGAATGTCACTGTGGCTATAGCCTTGAGAAGTGTGGTTCCTTCAGGTCCCTGGAGCTTCTCTCTACTCCCATGAGTTCAGCTTTTTTAGATTCCACGTGTAAGTGCAACTGTGCACTATTTCTCTTTCTGTGTGCAGCTTATTTCACTTAGCACAATGTCCTCCAGGTTCACCGTGTTATTGCAAATTTAAACATTTTCCTCTTTTTTAAGGTGAAATACTATTTCACTGTGTATGTATACTACATTTTCTGTACCTTTCATCTGATAATGGACTGTGATTTTTCTTAATGAAACACTGACTCATGCATCCACAAAGCATCACTCTCCAGGTTGGCAAGAATCATCTCAAGTTAAACAGCATGGCCTTTTAAGACCTAAAGCTTTCATCTTTTCTACTTTCAAATTTCTCCAAATAACCCCAGAAATTGCACCAACAGGATCCAGGAAACAAAGCTTTAGATGTATCTTACTTAGAGAAAGGATTCACACACCTTCTGTTTCCAGAGGTGACAGACTTCTTCCTGTGCAGTTCTCCAGTTGAGTTGACTACAAGAACGGGCAAGGTGAATATCCCAGAATCAGATAAACTCCATGTGGGGGCCTGCACTGTCACATCCCTTTGAGTGACTTTGGGAATATTAACCTGAATGAGCCTTAAAACCCTCATGTGTAATGGAGATCATTACTGTATATATCATCCAGGGTTGATGCAGTACCCAGGTTAAATGAAATAAGGCATGTGCCTTATTCTGTTTTCTGTTGCTTATAATAGTATATCTGAAATTGGTTAATTTGTTTAAAAAAGGAATTTATTTCTTATAGTTAGGAAGGCCAAGAAGTCCAAGGTTGACGACCTGTATCTGGTGAGGACCTTCTTGCTGCTGGTTCTTCTCTGCAGAATTCTGAGATGGTGCAGGACATCAAATGGCAAGGGGGCTGAGTGTGGAAGCTCAGCTCTCTCTTTCTCTTCTTACAGAGCCTTCAGTCTTGTTCTCGATATAACTCATTCATCCATTAATAGGCTAATTCATCAGTGAGGGCAGAGCCCTCACAACCCAGTCACCTCTTAAAGGCCCCACCTCTCAATATTGTCACATTAGCAATTAAATTTCAACATGAATTTTGGAGGACACAAATATTCAAACCATAACAACCCATACAACTCCTAGCACATCTTATAGATTTTTTTCCAAATTTTTTTTAAGTAGAGGGAGAAAAAAAATTCTCTTTGAATAATGTTTGACTTGCAATAGGTGCTAAACTAACAATTCAAGCAATGTTATCTGTGAGGCATGACAACTTATAGAGATGTTCATTTCTGTTCCTATATTTCTCCTCCAGTAACTGCCTTTTGGGCCTTTCCAGAATAAGAGTTCATTAATAGGTTATAGTGGAGGATGAGAGAGAGGGCAATGCCTCTGAAGACACTTTGGGTAATGAGGAGGGGTCCTTTGTAGACTGAGCAGGTCAAGATGGGCAGTGCAGGATGCTGGCAGTGCAGGTCAAGATGGGCAGTGCAGGATGTTGGCAGCACCCCAAGAGTGAGCAGGTTCTCCAAGAGCAATGATATCCTGGATTGATATGTGACCCAGTAATGACTGAGGTTAAATTTCCTACCAATCATGTGAATGGAGGTTATAAGACAGACTGCATTTAGCTTCAAGATAATTTAAAATGTGACTTTCTTTTTTTTTGAAAACCACCCAGAAGTTTTTATTGACTTCAAGTTCAGTAAGAGATAAGTATATGATTCCAACAATCTTTGGAATAAGAAATAGAAAGTTGGAAGGGGATTAGCACATCCAATGGTGTTTATATCCTCCACGGCTCTTAGTACCATAGCTTCTTTACAGAAAAAACACAAAGGCATTATAAATAATCATGTGTGATGTCAATAAAAGGTCAATCAATATGATCTCTGTATTATTATTAATAGCTAAAAGTATGATATATAATACTTATTGAGTGCTTATTTTAGGAAATATAATATGCTAAATGTTTTCCATGCATTATTTTCTTTAATTGATAAAACATTTATGTCAAAATCTTTGTAAATAACCATTTATTTGAAGTCCCAATTTTAAACCCAGGCAGTCTGTGACCTATGTAAGTAGAATTGTTAAATCATGATAATAACTCCCATTAAATAAGGTAACTGTGCTTCAGATTTCATCATTGGTAAGTGCAGGTTGGGATAGTGCTAGAATTATTTTCTTAGCTTTGATGCAAATTTCTCCATGCAATTCACTTTAATAATTACTTTAGATCTGCAATTTGGAGTATTTGCCAGTCTTATTCATTTTTTCCTGCCACAAATTTATTCCTTAACCAAAGTTTAGGTTCATTCTGTTATTTTAATGCCTTTTTAGTTTCCTTTTGACTAAAAGGTGAATAATACTAATTTGAGAGAATCATATTATTCAGAATTAAATAAGCTACACCGGCCTGCAAAAAAAGCAGCTCACTTCTATTTGCTTGACTTTCTGACTTGGTAGCCTCTGCATGGAGATTCAGATTTCATTTCTTATTTACATTTGTCTTTTTGTCTTCTGATAGTTTGCCCCCTTATAATACCTTGTTTGCTAATAGCTGTGCCTTCATGTTGTTTGCCAGTGCAGAAGGGAATATTTTTCTTTAATATATTACATTTCTTCCCTCCCTACTAAAAAACTATTTACCCAGCTTACATCATGTGCCTGCTCATTTTCCTTTTTTTTTTTTGAAAGAAAGAAAAAGAGAGAAAAGAAGAAAGAAAGAGTGAAAGAAAGAAAAAAAAAGAATGTAAGCGAGAAAGAAAAAGGAAGTGAAAAAGGGAGAGAGAACGGGATTCTTGTTCTATTGCCCAGGCTAGAATGCAGTCTAAAAATGGGTATTGAAAACCTCTTTTATGCCAATAATTGTGCTTAACAATGGAGACAGGAAGGAATAAGAGGTGAAAATAACAAACAAGC
>CAUYLG010049851.1:0-22442 GCA_963573385.1 Cacajao melanocephalus
GAAGGACAGCGGGGGTTGGGGAATTGGGGAGGAATAACATGGAGAGAAATGCCAGATATAGATGATGGGGAGGAAGGCAGCAAACCACATTGCCACGTATGTACCTATGCAACAATCCTGCATGTTCTTCACATGTACCCCAAAACCCTAAAACACAATAAAATATAAATATTTTTTAAAAAAGGAAAAAAATATACAGAAACAACCTTTATTAGTATAAAAAATCTAATATTTGTTACATATTTAATTTGCTAAGATTGATGAGAGTAATAAAAAATACTCTTTTGTTAGGTACAGCATGATAAAAATATTTCAAGAAATAGTCGCAAAGTGCCACTATGTGCAAGGCATTGTGGTAGGTTCCATAGAGATATCAATATAAGTGTAGTGTGTTCTCTAATCATCAGATTATGATCAAACTGGAAGGAGTGTTACTTTTAGGGAAGAAATATATAGCATAAAAGTATATTTGTGAAATCACTCTATAGATAATATATACCAAAGAAATACAAAGGAGAAATATTGCTAACAGCTGAAGAACTGAGAGGCCTTCTGAGAGGTGAACTAAATGATGGATATATTAACCCATTTTCATGATGCTAATAAAGACACACTTGAGACTGGGCAATTTATAAAGGAAAGAAGTTTAGCTGTCTCATAGTTCATTATGGCTGGAAAGACCTCACAATCATGGTGGAAGGCAAAGGAGGAACAAAGGCACGTCTTACATGTAGCAAGCAGGACAGCATGTGCAGGGGAGCTGCCCTTTATAAAACCATCAGATCTAGTGAGAGTTACTATTATGAGAACAGCATGGTACAACTCGCCCCTATGATTCAATTACCTCCTACCAAGTCCCTCTCACTGACATGTGGGGATTATGGGAGCTACAATTCAAGATGAGATTTGGGTGGAGATGCAGTCAAACCATATCAATGGGAGAATGAGAAGTTTTAACAGGTATTTTTGTCTAATCAAAAGAAGACAATTCTGCCAGCCATCAAAGCATAGAATTAGAAGAAAAAAATATTTTAATGTATTATTCTAACTTATATATGTTTTTCTTAACTTAGACAAGAAGAAGAAACAAAGAGATTGAACATAAATAAACTAAGGATACAACTGCTTTTCCTTCCAAGTTTTAGTGTTCAAACACAGCTCAATTACAATTCTTCCTGCAAGAAACAATTTCATTAAGGGCCAATTGAAAGGTGACAAATTCAACTGCTTAAAACTAACAGCATCTACAGCCCTAAAGTACTAAGTGAAAGAGATAGACTGAGAGCACATGATGAAGTAAATGAGGTGACCTTGGTGGTTCTAGTGAGGCTCTGTACAGGAAGCCATCTGCTTCTGACATATCTGGCAGTTTTTGCCCGTGGATGTGTGGATCATTTTCACTCCAAAGACGAGAACTTTGACTCGCTGTCAGGCTTGTCAGGTCTTTTATTTTTCCTCAACCTCAAGTAAGAAGTTTATTCTTATTAGTGAGTGCTTCTATTTTTCTTCCTTTTCAAAGGCCAACGCAAGGCCAAGATGCAAGAAGTCTGTAGCTTAATATAATTTCATCTTGCTTTGTAGAGAAGGCATAAAATATTTTTAAAATAGCATTCACGTTTTAGGCTCTACGATGATAGCGATACATAAACCTCCGGCGGGGAAGTACACAAGTGTTGAGCTTCTACATTATTAGATACTTTTATGTCAAAAGTCATGATGAAATTTTAGCTAAAATACTTTTTTTGCATAAGCTGAGAAACATGCCAATTTAATGTTTGTTTTATTTTTACCTTTTGATAAAATCAGTAAGCTTAAAACAGAGAAATGGAACTGAAGAGTGCAATCCTCAGGTGCAAATTATATTAGAAAAATACTCAATGTGCTTTTAAATGGTTTAAAAAAATAATCATTATCATAAATACATATTATTTATGGAATATTAATGAGGCCATGTGGTCCTTTCCTTAATTTTATTGTAGTTTAATCACAATAAGCTCATGACACTATGAATAAATTATAAAAACACATTCTAATAACAAAAACTGAAGGAAGTGTTCCTTTGCTCACCCAGGGCCTTTTGCATCTGCAATTTTCTGTCCCTGATTATCCTGTCCTCCACCCTCTAATATTCCCTACCCAACGCATTTCTAAAAAATACCACAGTTTAAAGTTATGTTACATCTTTTATCTCTTTTCTCCACTAGGTCTCCCTGTCTTTCTTGTTTGCCGTTGTAATCCCAGTACTTAGTACAATGTTGAGAACATTTTTTAGATAGTCGTTGAATGATGGGAAAAATAAACTTAAATATTACTAAAGTAATATTTTAAAAACCCAAGAAAATTAACTGCAATATAAAAATTAAGTTGAAAAATCTAAGGTTAGAGTAAGTCTGCAATTTCATATATAAATATTACATTAATTTTTTAAAATTTCCATTTACTCAGCCAAGGCAAGCAGATCACCTGAGGTGAGAAGTTCTAGATGAGCCTGGCCAACATGATGAAACCCTGTTTCTACTAAAAATACAAAAAATTAGCCTGGTATGGTGGTAGGTGCCTGTAATATCAGTGACTTGGGAGGCTGAGGCAGGAGAATCGCTTGAACCCAAAAGACAGAGGTTGCAGTGAGTCGAGATTGAGCCACTGCACTCCGGCCTCGGGCAACAAGAGTGAAACTCCATCTCAAAAAAAAAAAATACATTTACTCTATATCGAGTTGAAATATATTCGGTTTCAAACATGAGACATATTTAACTGATAGGATCTCAAGACTTTTTCATATAGAAGCATTTTTATAGTGACTTTAAGAGTTATATGTGAGTGAATTCAAAGATATCATAATTTTATTTCAAGAAAATCATATGTAAGAATGTCAAGCTTATTAATAGTCTTATATAAAGGTTAACTTTTAAACTTAATGAAGTAATTTTTGAAAGTTACTATGCCTAATGCACCATGTTAGATGCTATTAAAACCAGAAAATACATACTCATGATGGTTATTTTGTTCAAAATTTGGAGGTTTTAGAGAAGTTACAATTTTGGAATATTTTTCAACATTTTCAGGCAGTTGACAAGAATGACAACTTTCAAATATCATGTCCAAAATTTACTGTAGTGACCTCCTATATTCACAATACTACGTTTATGCTAAACAAAAATTGAAAAACATACTAAAGAGAGGTACATGTTACAAAACAATTATTTTTTAATATTTCAAAAAGTATTATAATCCTACAAATTAAGCTAAGTCATAATGTAGAAAGAAGAAGCCACAAAAATAAATCTACAGGGAACTAAGCAGTACAACAGCAATGATATTTCTGTTTTATTCTAAAACATTTTTTTAAGTGTGTTTTTTGTCAAAAGTTGTTGCCCTACAAGCAATATGCCCAAAGCAGCAGCTCAGCACCTCAACACTGCCCCAACGCAGAGCTGTTTTTAAATGCAAGAGCTCTGTGCTCTGGAGTCAAAACTACTTGGGCATGAAAACTGGCTCCTCCAACAACTTCATGATCCTGGATAAATACCTAAATTACCTGTACCCCAATTTCTTCATCTGTAAAATAACAATTATCATAATAATAGCTCCTTCATTTTCTCATGAAAATTAAATGAATTAATTCGTGTGAAATACTGAAGAACAATGCTCAGCACATAGTAAACCTCCAAACAATAGCCATTATTTTTTATCAGTAAAAACTATAAACATAGACAAGTGTGAGGTACATGGAAGGGTAAATAATAACCACCTTACCATGGAAACAGAAAGCAGTTCAAACACAAAGACTCAATTAAATTTATTCTTTATTGAACTGCTGCTATGTACAAAAAATTGTGAAAGATAAAATGTATAAAATATGGCATCTCTCAAGGAATACAGGAGATAAAGCATTTATATACATATCAAGCCCATATAGAATAAATGTCAGAGGATGTGTATAAATAATAGTTGGTGTGGTAACTTGGTTATTTGCATCAGTCAACTTTTATTTTATTTTTATTTTTATTTTGAGACAGAGTCTCACTCTTCCACCCAGGCTGGAGTTCAGTGGTGTGATCATAGCTCACTGCAACCTCAAACTTTTGGGATCAAGAGATCCTCCTGCCTCAGCCTCCTGAGTAGCTGGGACTACAGATACACACCACCATGCCCAACTAATGTTTTGGTTTTGTTGTTGTTGTTGTTTGTAGAGATGAATTATCAGTATATTACCCAGGCTAGTATCAAGTTCCAAGGCTCCGGTGATCCTCCCTCCTAGTCCACCCAAAGTGTTGGGATTATAGTCATGAGCCACTGGGTCCGGCCAGTAAATTTTTATAATGAAGGATTTGATGTAGAACCTGAAATATTAATAGAATATCCATAGATAGACAAGAGGAAGAAATCTCTAGGAAATGTAATGAAACAAACATCAAGGTATAGAAAAGGAGAGCAGTGTCATCAGTACAAATAGTCCAGGTTAGTGGTGATGCATGAAATATAGCAGTAGTGCTAATGGCAAATGAGCCCCAAAGATAATGTAGGGAAATGTCAACAAGTTTGTTCATCAGTATTGTTTGACAACAATATATAACAATATGCAACCCTCATGAGAAATGTTTAGATAATACCATATTTACTTAAACTCAAGCAAAAATATTCACTATCCCATTCACTTGGGTTTTTCTGCTTTGCAGCAAAATAATAATAGGAACATTATCATAATAAAAGTATATAGTAATAGCTTTTAAAGTAGAATTTATTATATTTGCTTGTATTTCTATTTAGCAAGACAGTAAAATTAAAGGACAAAAATAAGTTGTAAGACTCAAGAAATAATACTTGCACGGATAGTTCTTAGACTTAATGGGATCTGTCATTACTGAGGAAGCAAGAAAAAATGAAACACAGAAGGTAAATACAAGGCATAATGGATGAAACTGACTAAATAGAACTTTAAAACATATCTTTTAAATAACATTTCCCTTTACTCTATAAATGTGTGCTGAAGATAAAACAGAATGACTATTCTTGGCAATAGGCTGTAACGATTAAAAAGACAAATCTAGATACCTTTTAGGTTTTTTTTACATGACAATTATTAGGTTATACATAACTATTTTGTTGTTAATTTTCTGACTTTGAAGGTTATGTCATTTAAAACGAGGAAAACATTTATATGACCGTAGGCAAAAAGGATACAAAAACGATTGTAAGTAAAGATGTACAAGTTTCTTTTATCCTCAGAGAAAACCCTCATCTTGTCTCTTATAAACTATTCAGGTTTAAGGGACACCAAAAGAAGAAAATTATTGAATTTGAAGCAAATTCCACATGCCTCTTTTCTGTTGGCAATAATATCTTTATTTTGCACAGATCTAAAATGCTACATTTTGTATCATGAACTTCTACCAAAAGTGATATAAAGACAATGGTGTCCTTTATTTAAGTCACCCTCCAGATCTCCAAGTGCTCCCAAGAAACCCAATCCCACTCGGCTCTGATTCTTCCCAGCAAGATTTATGGCAGGTCCCAAAATTCGTGTGCTCTTGTTGGTGTTTTCATCATCCAGCAGTGATACTACTGAATGCTCTCTTTAAACCAAATCTAGAAGCCCCTCAGAGACCTATAATTAAGGCTAGGACACCCACAGCTGCCTATCTACAGTCACCCCTCCATCATTTTTGACTTTACACTCAACATAAATTACGATGCACTCCATATGAGACTGTCACTCCTCCATACTACACCTTCAGCTTCACCTGTCACAACTGACTAAAAGATCAATTCTAGGAAAGAGATATAATTACAGCTGATTAACCATTTCTCTTCCAAGATCAGCAATACTAATCCTGACTTCCTTGTTTATTTCAGATACTCCCCAAAGTGAAACTCTCCCTAACCCATCACCTAATTCCGTGTACAAATCTTACTTTACACTGATCAAGCTTGACACAGCAGACCATGCCTTCCTTGAAATATCTTTTCTTTTTTGCAGATATCATGCTCTTCAGATTGTCATTTCTCACTGACTACTCTTATTCTTCATAGCTGGTTCCTCCCTATTTTTAGATCTTGAGACTCAGGAGTGGCTCAGTTCTCAGTTATTAGCACTCTTTGCTCTCTACACTGTCTCTTCGTAGGTAATCTCATTTATTCTTAAATTTTATAGACCATATTATTAATATACTGATAAATATAAAGTTTACATTCCTCAAACTTTATCCTTAGTTTCAAACTTATGTATCTAACTTTCCAGACAACATCACAAGTTGGATTTCTTATAATATAATAGGCTTAGCATATATAAAAGAGAACTCTTGATTTGCCCTTTCAAAAAACAAGTCCAGCATCATCCCCAGGCTTACTTATCTCAGTAAATGTACTAATGTTCTTCCAGTTGTTTAAGCCAAACACACATACACACACACACACACACACACACACACACACCCCATTTTAAAATTTATTTCTTGCTCTTACACCTCATTTCTTATTCGTTATTAAGTGCAGTCAGCTCTATCTTCAAAATATAGACAGACTGGATCCAACCAATAATCACCCCTCCACAACTGCTATCCTAGTTCAAGCGACCACCATCTCACTCAAGGACTACCAAAATAATTTTCTAATTAGCTTTTTGATTTTACTCTCCATGCAGCCTGTTTCTGTCTGTCCCTGTAGATCCTTACCATGCTCACTTATCTATTCTTTACTTCAATTTCTTGTTGCTCTCTTTACTCCGCTTTCCAAAGTAAATGAGTCTTTTTTTTTAACTCCCTTAGGGGTGTACAGTGGAAAAAAGAGAACACATCTTGCTTAACTTCACCATCTACTAGTTACTATTTCATTTCCTTCTCTTCTTTCAAGGAAAAAAAATCTCAAATGAAAAATTAACAATCTAGCCAATGGTTTAACAAATATTAACTGTTCATCAATTTCTCAAGTATCATTAATTACCTCTTAGTTATGATATATAATTCTTTTCAGTTCACATTCTCCTTGACCCTCCTTTATTACAGCTCTCTATAAATATATATATATGCATGCACATATATATGTGTGTATATATGTATACACACATATGTGTGTGTTTATATATGTGTGTGTATATATGTTTAGGTATAGGTACACACACATGTATATATGCATATATAGTATATATGTATGTGTATATATACAGATATATGTATATACACACCTATATATATATACATATATAAATATATAAACACATATGTATATCCACATGGCGATGTTTTTGTAACATTACTCAGACATACATATATATGTGTATATATGTATATACATATGTGTATATATATTCATATATATAAATGTTTTTAAATCTTTTTCTTGCTCTCCTTTCTAATTTTGAGAAATACTATGTCTGCTCTCTATTTACTTACTGACCACTCTTTCCTCACTGAACACTTTTCTTCTCAAAAAAGTTACTAATGCCCTCTACTTTCTTAACACACCAGACTTTAACTCACACCTGATTCCAACTACTTTCTCTTTTTTTTAGAAATTTAAGAACAATCTCGATTAGAAATATACATGTAATAAATATTCAAATTTTCCATTTTTAAACATATTCTTGATTTTTGTGTGACTATATTTTTCCAGCATTACATGTCATGGAAGATATATAAAAATCATTTTCCATAGCTAGATACCTATTCTAATCATCCTACTTCTGCTCTCTATCTCTTAATTATAGGAAATTTAAGAAAGATCTTGATTAGAAATATACATATAATATATATTCCAATTTTCCTTCTTTAAACATATTCTTGATTTTTGTGTGTGACTATATTTTTTCAGCATTACATGTCATGGAAGATATACATAAATCATTTTCCATAGCTAGATACCTATTCTAATCAACCTATTTCTGCTTTCTATCTCTGGAAACGTTGCCATTAATTCAGGCTCCATTCATCTCTAACGATTACCTTTCTCTAATGTTCCGTATCCAATCAGTGATTTTTTCCATTTCAGTGCCTCTTACAACTTCCCATTTCTTTCCATTTCTGTCCAAGCTCTTATCTCTTCTCACCTGAATTACTTCAGTAGAATTATCATTGGTCTCTGGGTTTCAGATACTTCTCTTTACTCTCCATCTTGCTTAATATTGAGAGATTAATCTTCCTAAAAGTTCCACAACATGTTTTCCATCATGTCATTTCACTGTTCAAAAATCTCTAGTTAGAAGGAAGATGGAAACACAGATATAGATGGTTTTCTTGGGAGGAGAATGTGAGAATGAGTTTTATTTAAAAAGTCTATTTCTTTTTAAATTCTACATTATTTTTATAATGATGCTTTGTGTAATTAGCATAAAATTAATTATCCAGAAGTTTAAATTCAAGTGACCTCTATAATATGCTCCCAACATTCTTTCTACACTTCTTATTCCACTGTTCCATTAAATAAAGTTTCTGCTCTCTCTATATTCTATTTTCAAACTAAGAAAATTACATCTTTGAATTATTTTAAACTTAAATTCCACTATTTTATAAAGTTCCTGATTATATTTCCTGGAAATAATTCCCTTTTCCATATAACAACCCTAACTTGTGCTGAGAACTAAAAACTTAACCCACATCATTTAGGCTTTTCATTAGCATTTATAATTTTGTTTTATTTTTCTTTTCTCCTTAAATTGAAACCAAAAAAAATACTTAAAAACAAGACTCTCTCCTTTGAAGTAGAGGCCAGAGTAGCTTGAAAACATGCAGTTGTCATTTAATAAATATTTATTGTATAGGGGGATGGAGGCAGCAAACCACCATGGCATGGTATACCTATGTAACAATCCTGCAAGATCTACACATGTGTCCCAGAACTTTAAGTATAATAAAAAAATGATAAAATAATTCAAAAAAAATTATTATTTCTTCAGATAAGTAATTATATGTTTCTAAAACAACAAGATAGTTTCTCATGGGGTAACTTTTGACTTTGTTTTAAAATTAAAAGCATAAACAGAGATGTGTTTCCTCTAGAAACTCTTTTGAAAGAGCAAGCATTATAGCAATTGTTTAATCTACTATTGATATATAGTATAAATTTGACACACCTACTACAGCAATTCATTTATTGAGTACAAATTTGAAGGTATTTTCTCATTCAATTAAATTACAAGGTACCACTCAGCACCTAGCTCTCCAAGTTTACCTCGAGTTGAGAGAGTATGAGTAGCACTCCAAGTGTCCTTTTGTTTGGTGTTTTTGTATTGCATCACTCAGACAGAGATTAACACTTGTTTGAATTGCTGTCATTATGGAACTTGGATAGGAGAAATTCACTGGAGCCACCATTAATCCTTTTTAATGAAATATAAAATTGCTGTCGCACAGAGTGTATGGATTGAGCCAGTTTAACAGCAGTCTATGCAAAAAAGAAAAAACAAACTCATAAACACATAAATGATTAGGACATCATTTTTCTTTTCCCTTCTTTTTCAGTGAAACAACTAAGCTGGATCAAAGAAAGCAAATGAATGTATCTAGCTTCTTGGACAGATTAACTGATATTTTTTACAACACATTTAATCCATGGTTCACTGCGGTAAGCAATTCAGGCAAAGATCTGATTACTCTATTTATCATTTGATACTTTACAAAAGCCAAAGATTCACTCATTCTAAATCTGTTAGCTGTGAGTAAACAAAACTCAAAGCTGGCCAAGGGGTTGCTTATATAATGCTGGCAAATTGCCAGAGAATAAGAATAGCTCTTTGGGTCTCTGCTTTCACCTGAACTGACGGCAAAGGAGAGAGATGGCAGTACAAAATCACCACCTTAGCCACCAGTTGTTACTTATGTCAGTTTCCACCCTGTAAGTAACTAAAGCAACCACTTATTGAACAGATTTCCCATGTACAGGGTACATACTGAACCTGAGGGCGTACTGAGGAAGTACAGGTTTCAGCCAATGATGGTGGTAGAACCATTGATAACTTCAGTGATCATTGAATTGTTTAAAATATTTTTTAAAGGAGTGGGACCAAGTTAGTTTTGTAGGAAAGAATTTTCTTTTTGTTAAAACTCAGGCACAGTGAATGATGAATATATAAAATACAAAAAAAATTATATTTAATGATACCTGTTTGTGCTGACATTGGGTAGATTGCAAAATCCTAAGGGAAAGATTCTCTTAAGTACATAAATGAATCTCAACATATTTTAAAATTCTACCATTATCTTTTGGTGTCAAACAAAATGCTACTGCCAATCATAGCTACCTGTGACGCTCTCTGTTGCATGAGCAAGTGATATCTGTATCTCAAAGCAATCATAACACTTCTTTAACTTGTCAATTTCCATTTGATATGTACACCCAAATAAAGCTTTAACTGAAGATTATTTCTATCCATATTGCATAAAAGAGGTGTCTTGGTTTGTGGCACTAACTGGTATCTCCAAAGCTTGGCAACATTTCAGATAACGACTAGCTGAATTTTTGTTTCTGCTTTTGCTTTATATTTGCTTCAATGTAAGCTGTCTCTCGAGATGTACTTCGACAGTGTCACCTTCCACCCTCCTCATGTTTTTTGCTATTGTCTTCTGTCTAGATTGACAGAATTGCACTATGAGCAGATTTTATTGTGATAGAACACATATTCTTCTACACCTGCGGATGATCTTAATAAAATAGGGCTTTTTAAGGAAAACACACACAAAAAATACTGCTCTACAAGGGCAGGATTAGGTCCTATTACATGAGAAGATTGATATCTTTCCAATCTTTTGAAGAGGTTCAGTTTTACAAATGGAACCATGCTTATGATTTCAGTTGATTTGTATGTTTATTTAATGTCCTATTTCTTTCTAAAACTAGAGTCTATGAAACAGAAGTAAAGCATCAAAAACATACATTGATTTTCCTATTGCATTGCGAGGTGTTGACCTCAAATGTATTACTGAGATTCTGAGTAGCCAGTGCAAGAGGGGAAATGTGATTTATAGTATTTATAAGCCAAAAAATGTCTTTTCCTAGAAGAAGCAAGATATCATTGTCAATGTCCTGAGAATATGTCTTCCAAGGATCCTTATACATTGATTATTGCATGATGTTAAAAACACTGGTTGAATGCTATATACCCATATGCCTCCCAAAGGTCATGCACTCTCAAAGTAAATTTCAGTTCCATAATGTATATTGGCATTTTAGACTGTAAATTCCCTCCTTCATTAATTATGACAGTGTTTGGCAAAATGCCATCTGTTCAGGTTCAATCCAAATCTGTTTGTATGAGGACAGAGGTTTCTTCTGTTATCTCATTATGTTCCCAGCAGCTAATCAGAACCTGGAACATAGCTCATCAATGTTTATTGGGTTAGCAAATAAAATCTGTAATTTGGAGCAATCATATATCTACTGTATATAGTCAATCTCCATTTGTTACTTTTATCCCAATATATCTAAATCCCAGGAGTATTTCTTCCTAGATGCTTGGAATCGTCCTAATTTTTACACAACAGAAAATTGATTATAGGATATTCTAGATTTCTATCATTCATGACCAGGAAATTATATTTGGTGCTTTGTTTTATTTTATATTTCCTTGTCTTCCAACATGCTGTAAAATAACAGGCTCTTGTATTATCAGATGTTAGGCCTCAAGGTTCCAAGGACAAAAGAAAGTATAAATGAACTACTAAAACAAATTTAAATATATATCTTATTTAACAATTATGTAAAATTGATGCCATTTAACAATTGACTACAAAGCACATTTAAACAATTTTAATTACAGTAATTTAATTGCAGTAACTGCAATGCAGATTCTAGGCAAGTAGATGTAATTTACTGAAAGTTTTCATTTTGCTGAGTATCAGTATAAGTTTAGCAACACAGAAGTTGATCTACCTCTATAGCTTCTGAAATTCAGAGATTACCAGTTTCCAGATGCTAGAATTACCTTGAGATTTAACCCTGAACCGAGGTAACTAAAAGTTTCAATGACCTAATTGGCCTTTTCTAGCATCACAAAAGCTGCAAGATTTCTACTCTGCTCAAGCAGGGCTTTCCCATTCAAATCACAGAGAAAAGGCTCTTTAAATTTCCTGTGTACACATAGAAATTGGGCTGCAATAAGGTTTATATCACATATTTATCCATAATATTTTTCAATCCCTTTAACAATCCCACTTCAAACCCTAATTATTTTATATCTACACTGTAGCAAAACATCTTCTATCTAAATCTGGCCCTATCCTTCTCTCTCTTCTACCCCAATTGATCAGGGTCTCTTCAATCCAGCTGAGAAACATCAATTATTAAGAGCTGATGGGTTGGGAATCTACCAAAGTGGATCTCATTGGACACAGTATTGCTTCCACTGTGATCCTGCCTAAATAGTCTTTAGTGTGCCTGTCTCAAAAAACTCATTTCTGGTGAAGGCTAAAAAGAAATAATTCTCATATTCCAGCTGCAGATTTTCTATCTGGATAATTTTATTGAGCTTATTTAATTTATATTTTAAAGATCCTCTGGCTGCCAGCTGGCAGCCATAAATTTCAAATAGCAGCTCAAATGACTACAATTTAATTTATTTTATGATTCATCATTCAACTGTCCTTACTCATCAAATTGTACTTTATAAAATGCTGTGTATGCTTCCTAGAGATGTATTAGAGTGATTATAGATGAATTAAACATTATTAATCCAAGACGGTAACTGGCTACTATCTGATGCTGCTTAGTGACTTAATTATGTTAGACAAACTGAATTGTTTCAAATGAACCTTCACAAAGGTCCTTAATAAAATAAAACAGTGATTTTATTTTGCGTTATCTACTTTCTCCCAGAAGGTTCTCTAGAGGCTTCTGCAGTTTTCTTTTCTTTCCTATTAGCTGGAAAGCACAATCTAGTAAGCCTGTGAACCTTGCAGGAGCTTACACGGAAAATATTTCTCTGTCTTTGACAAGCACTATGGTAAGATTTGGAGCTGCTGTGTAAGCAGTAAGATTTAGTGGTTTTCCCTTAAGGGAGCTGGTTACAGAAGTGACTTAGAATGCCTTAGAAAATAAAGAAGAACTTTCCTATTGATAGTATATAGAGGGAATAAGTTTATATAAAATTTTGAGTGGAGTAGATATTTGAAATAGAGAGGAAGTTTCCAAAGTAGAATTTAAAATGTCAGCAGATTCATAGAGGAACTGCCTTAGATAGTAGGCTATAAAAGACATTAAATAAAATAAAGGGTTACATTATTCCTTCAGTTTTCTTTGTGCAATACTAGAAGTTTAGGAATGAGGGTAGACAATTCATCTATTATTTCTAAGACAGAGCATATTAGCCACGACTACACAAAGGAAAGCCCTCACTGTTGAGCAGTGTGATGAGGGGTTGAATGTGCACAAAGTATTTCTCATTGCCAAAGCAGTTTGACAGGCAGGTCAAGTATATGAAAAAGTACAATGGGAAAATAAAGTTACTACATTTCTGAGAAAGATGTGCAATGCAGCACCCAAAGTGTGGGTCTTTGTGAGAAGGTAGCAGACAAAAGTGGTTCTCAGCAACTAAGAACTGCTTGGGACAGTGGAAGCTTTCTAGACTAGTTGTTGCCATTCTTAGTCTTCCCTCAGTATGATGTCCGTGCTCAGCACAGCCAGCCATTGTATAGAATTCTTTCTTTCTTCTTCCAGTGCACATTCTCAAGAAGAAAATAGCATATGCACACCAACAACATAGAACTCTTCTATTTAAAAACTTTTCCATTTCCAACACTCCTCTTATTTATGGAGTACCAAATAACATTGGAATTTTCCTGATGTTTAAACACTTTTGTTTCTAAGTATCATCTTTCCTGTGTAGAGTAGCAATGAGGCTGACCACAAGAAAATGGGAAAAAAAAAGAACAAGAATTCTACGTATTGTTATGGAAATTTTCTGTCATTACAATGGGTGCCTTAGCTTCTAGCAGGTAGGTATATATCAAGAATATATCGCTAGTTCTATTTTAATATTTATAAATTTTAGATGGGGAATAAGAACAAAAATAAAAACTATGGTAAATCTAAAAACATTTAAAAATTAGCCAAATAAATAGTTTCAGTGCAAGCCCAAAATTTTGTATAACTTATTAGAGACAGTAAAAAACAAATATGGTGTATTCCACACAGGTGAAGTTGGAAGATAGAAATGAGGAAATTAACAGCTTCTTTCCCAATAGTTGGGAAAAGTATTAACAAAGAGCTCACCAACCTCTAAACACTGTTAGTGCTCAGAGAAAGCCTAGAAGGGATTCATAATTAAGCCCTTGGGGGAAACATAAGAAAGAACTGTAAAGTTAAGGCAGTAGAAAGGAAAGTCTGTCTTCAAAAAAAAAAATTCTGAAAGTAACAAGAACTAGTTTGGTTTCAAAATCTGAGCTCTCCATGAGTCATTCCTACTGTAGAATCTTTGAACATTCCAATTTAAAATACACTGGACCTTTAAAAACAAAACTAAACTAAACTAAAAAACCTCCTGCAACCTCAAAAACTAGGACTGACAGTCAACTTCTGGCATCATCTGGGAGAAATTTATACCAGAATATGATAAATTGGATGAAGAATTAATGATTATTTTTGGAGAAATTTAGTAAAGTTACCAAAAATTAACATTAGAAATATATTTTATTGAGTACTCCACGGTTTCCTGGACAGATGAATGAAAAATCTGTAAACATTAAAACTGGCCATCTCTTATTTCATTCAAGCAACTTGGAAATGGGTTGCCTACTTCCTCTGTAATTACTATTACCTTCTTTCTCTACAACCATTGCAAGACTTAATGCTCCCTGAAAATAGTGGCAAGAAAGTACATGGAAGGAGGGGGATGCAGTTAAGCATAGATCATCCTGTTAAAGTTTACATCTCAAACATAACATTTTTAAATAGAATAACCAAGAAGCAGGAGCTAGAAAGCTCAGTGACATCAATGCATTTTGAAGATTATAGTTTTTCATGTACTTTTCTTATGTGGATGTCATAAAACCAACCTAACAATGCATTCATATAGGTTAGTTGCACTCATTGAATCTAATACAACTAATACAGTTGTATTAGTTTAAGCTAATACAACTGTGTTGAATCTAATACAACTAACCCAGATGAATGCATTCTTAGGTTGGACTAAGAACAATGCACATTCACTTGTGTTTCTGATATTTTCCTACCAAGAGGATTCAGTCCTTCCCCAGGTCAACTGAAGACACTTCAATTTTCAATTTTGCCAGACTTTTGCTCTAAAGAGCCCTTTCCCTCTGTAGATTATTATTTATTTCTTCCATCGGAAAAGAGAAGCAAAAGCAATACAAATACATAGGTGTCAGAAAATAACTGTGTTTTTAGACCCGAAACATCTCATGAAGCAAAGACATCTTTGTACATGTAAACATTAACTAGCCAGAAGATTCTTATTTATTATTACTTTCTAAAAATTTGTTAAAAGTTGTGGCAACTGTAATTACTACTCCACTGCTCTAACTGGCTCTTAAGAAAAAAACAATAAACCAAAGAAAATGAGATCCTCCTCCCCCTCTACCAGCATCCCTTAATTCCTCAGTACATACACAGATGTGCATGCATACACTCACACTATTCACACATGCACATACACAAACACACGCTGCAAACATTTACAGTGAAAAAAGAATGAGGGAAGTCCTAATGATACTCTAGTAACAAAGTGCTAGGGAGGTGGGCTGGAGGTAGGGTGTCATGTTATAAAATATCTTAAGCCTAAATACAGCCTTTTTCTTCTGAAGTTGTTTTATATTCATTATTCAAATGGATAATCCTCTGAGAACAATCCACATTCTACTATGTATATAAAACTGGGGAAGATGGAAAGCTAAGATATAGTCCAGGATAACCAATCAATACTACCATAGGCAGTAAGGTTCCCAAGTAAAACAATATTTAAACAACAAAAATATTTCATTCTTAGGAGGAAGAAAGTAAGAATTAGGTGATCTTTTTACTTCCGTGTTTTCACTTTTTATTAAATAACTGTACCTCCATAGATATTTCTTTTTTCATTTTAAGGTTTTTAAATATTTTATCTAATTGTTTCACAAATATCAATGAGATGAATTTTAAAAGGCCAACTGAGATCACTCCAGAACCTATTTACTCATTGTTTCATGTGATGTGACCAAAGAGTTAATGATACAGTTTGGCTCTGTGTCCCCACCCAAATCTCATGTTGAACTGTGATCCCCAGTGTTGGAGGTCGGGTCTGGAGGGAAGTGATTGGATCATGGAGGTGGTTTCTAATGGTTAGCACCATCTCCCTAGTCCTCTCTCATGATAGAGTTCTCATGAGATCTGGTTGTTCAGAAGTGTGTAGCACTTCTGCCATCACTCTCTCTTCCTCCTGTTCCAGCCATGTAAGACTTGCTGGTTTCACCTTCACCTCCTGCTATGATTGTAAGTTTCCTAAGGCCTTCCTAGCCATGCTTCCTGTACACCCTATAGACCTGTGAGCCAATTAAACCACTTTTCTTTATAAATTGCTCAGTCTCAGTTCTTTTTAGCAATGTGAGAAAAGACTAATATGATGAGAAATAAATTTCCCAGTTCTTCAAAATTTGCATTTTTTAAATGTTTGAAACATAAATATTATAAGTTCAAACCTACTAATCTTTCATTTAAATATTTTATCTTAATTGTTAAATTTAGATTGTTCTTTCCCAGTCAATGATCTCATATTATATTGGTTATATAGCATTTTCCAAGGGTTGCTAATAATTATTTTTAATTCATCCACATTGTCTAATAACTGTTTCTGAAAGCATTCTAGGCAGAGAGAATGGGCAGTGCAAAGTTCCTGAAGCAGAAATATGTTTGTCTGATTAGGAAACAGCAAGGGGACAAGTATGTCCAGAGAAGATTGTTCAAGAGAGAGTGATGGGAGATGAAATCTGAGAGGGGAACAGGCCAGAACTTGAAGGCTTCCTTGGACATGACCAGAATTTTTTTCACCCAAGTATAATAGGAAGCCATGGGAGGGTTCTGAGCATGTAAACAGCATGATCTGATTTTTATTTTAAGAGTGCCTGGGCTGTTGCATGGTTAGTTGATCAGAAGGGAGAAAAAACAATGAGGAGAATGAAGATACGTTTCAAAGTTTCTTCATTAACCCAGGCAAAAAATAATGATGGCTTGGTTTAACATGGTAGCTGATCAGGGGCAGAGGTAGGCAGAAAAGATTACAATTAGAATATATTTTGAAGAAAGTACTACCAGGCTGATGAACTGATCTGAAATATGAAAGTGTGAGGAAGATAAGAATCTACAATAACATGAAGTTTTTAAGCTTGAACTATTGAGTGAATGATGATGCTGTTTAATGAGCTTCCAGAGTCATGGGTAGACTATGTGTCAAGAAATGAGTCAGTTTTCAATATCTCTTAGACATTCAATGAAAATGATAAACAGATGACTATACACGTCTGGACATCTAGTGAAGACACCTGGACTAGAGAAATAAATTTGGAAGTCATGGAAGGTGTTGTATCATATTAAATAGTTTGAAAATTTTATCTCATGGGTAGTGGTAGACTATGGAGAAATTTCATTCAGGGAGGAGACATGCCAACAATTCTAACTGTAGCAATTTTGTCTCCAAGTCCCTTGATTTCTGGAGTGTGGGGAATGAGCGGCCTATCTCAGAATTCAAAGAAACCATGTCCTCCTGGTAAATTAGTTAGTATAGATAGGTTGTATAATAATAAATAAAATATAAACTAAATCAATGAAATGATATACTATTTTATTTAGCAGAAGAATCAATATCACCAAGATGACAGTTTAAGCTCAAATGACTTATAAATTCAATGTAACTCTGATCAAAATTCCAACAATGACTTAACAGAAATTAACAACTTTGACATAAATTTCATATATAAGAGTAAAAAGCCCAGACATTTAAAAATAGCCCTTAAGAGGCACTCACTACACCAGATATGAATTGCTGTCAAATTACAATAATTGAAATTTGAGTATTGTTGCAAAGAATTAATATATCAAGAAACAGAATAGAGAACCTAAAAACTGATCCATATATATGTACATGGGGCAATCAACAGGTGAAATATGGGCCATTCAATAAATGGTGCTGAATAAGTGGCTAGGTCTATTAATGAATAAATATAGGGTGATCACTATGTAGCAGGCATTGTAGTTTACACCATTATTTTATTTAATCTTCTAAATAATACATGAGGTAAAGACTATTATTAATCCTAGTTCACTGATGAGGAAACTATTGTTCACAGAAGGTAGGTAACTGGGACAAGGATATAATCCTGATAAGTTGCAGAATCAGCATATCTCTATGATATAAGATAAAATTAAATCTCTACCTCATATAAGAAAAATAAATTTTATGTCAATTAAAGATGGAAAAATGAAAAGTGAATTTTAGAAGAAAATATTTTATGAATAATTTTATAAAAATATTTTGTTAACAAAAGATTTCTTTACCAAGATACAAAAGCCATGAATATTAAGAAAAAGATGGATTCATATGATGGCATTAAATACAATAGCTTCTATACAACAACATCAAAATAAATGTATCAAATACATCATTAGCACAGTAAAAAGGTAACTGCAAACTGGGAAAACATGTTTATATGATCCCCAATCAGTATATACTAGGAAAGTCATGGTCATATTTAAAAATAATTCCGTACCAGTTATAATTAATAATAATCGCTCCTAACTCCCCTTAAAACTTTTTGTCCTAGTCTTCCCATTCCTTTCAGGAGCTCCCTGACTTCCCCACAATGTAGCAGAGGACATCAAGTCACCCTTAGAAAATTAGTGTTAGCTATTTTGAATATGGTGAGTAAATATATGTATTAGTCACTCGTATGACTAATAAAGAGAGAGAAGATACTAAAGGTAACTGCATGTGTGAAATTTTATTATATCAAAAAACAATAGAGATTGGTATAAAGCCAATGTCAATATATTAACATGGTAGGTTCATAGACATTTATTATGTTAATATTTGTACATTTGAAATCCTTTTAATTAAAAAGATTTTAAAATAAATGAGAATTACATATTACCTGTTAAACAGTAATACATATTTCTAGGTTTTGACCTTGTAATCCAATTACCAAGACTAAACAAAACAAAAAACAACAACAACAAAAACAAGCCGTAATCTTTAATATCTGAATCTTCCTACAAGTTAAAACTCTGGTGTTCCAGAAAAGACTCCTCTCTTACTTTATTCTTCACCTCAGGGGCATCATTAACCTTTTCCTGCACAAACGCTTTTTCTCCCTTTTCTATGAGTGAATTTACACGTTTGGTTTTATGCCTGACTTGTTTTCTCTACTCACCCCTGGAGAACTGATGTTTGAGACTGTCTTGCTTCCTGAGGTTACCTCATCTACCTCTGATATCCACTCTGTGCGACGTAGGCAAAAATTCTGTGGTTCACCTTTTCACTAATTTAGCTGAAAAGGTGAGTTTAGGCAGTTGATTTTGTCAGTTTTCTATTGCCATCTCCAAAACGTAGTGGTGTAAACAACAAACATTTTAGCAATATATAACTGTGGGTTAGCAATTTATTTTGTGGTCAACTGTATGATTTTCTGCTGCCCGGGTCAGGGTCACTTATATGACTGCACTGATATGGTGGATCAACTGCACATGGATAGTCTGTGATACCCTCATGTCTGGAGGCTGCAGCTGGCTGTCAAGTGGGCCACGTGTCTCCAGCAGACTGGCCTGGACTTCCTCACACAGTGGCAGCTTTTCAGCAGATCAAGCTTCAGTGTGTAAGCATTTGTAAAGCCCTTGCTTGTATCACATTTACTGATGTCTCATTTGCCAAAGTAAGTCATGTGGTCAAGCTCAGAGTCCCATATTAAGGGGCAATATACCAACACAAAGACACAGGAATTCATGTGTGAATCGGATCTATTAACCTTTTAAATGACAGTTGATTATGTTTTTTTTTTTAATAAAGTCATTCCCTTTCCTGCTTTATTATGCTAGTTGGTAAGATGAAGGGTAAAGAAGAAAGTGGGTAAACGGGTAAATCTGACTAAATCTTTGATTTTCACAAGCAGCACATTTCATTTTATGGAAAGTTTATTTAACACTAGTCAAGATCACTGCAAATTTGAATAGCTCACCAAGCTAATTAACCAGAACATTCAGCTCTTTTAAAATCCTTATGCATTTGCAGAAATATCTGAACCTCATCATAAATGTCAGCACATCTATAGTTGAAATGTCATATTTTTATCTGCAACTTAATACTCTATTTTAACTTTATTCTTATGTAATGAATAAGATGGTAAAGTTAAGTTTTTAAAACATTTAGCTATGAAGAATTGTTTTCATTTTTCCCTTTTTGTGCTTTTAACCTGGAATATCATAGTTATTGTTTGTTTGAAACTGTATTGGTACTTTTAAGCTTTCATTTTTTATTCAGTGTTAGAACACTAACAACTAGCTTTTCAGCATGATATGTTACCTTACTAGAGATCTGATAGTTATGTATAGACTTTAAAGAATGATGCCATTCTTCATTGCAAATAATTTCTCTTAAGAGATCTCACTTTAGAAGTCTAAATGGGTTTCTATAACTTAAATTTGTATTACTCTTTTCATGTTTTATCCCAAATACACACATACACACGCACACACACAAGGTGGTTTTATCCCTAACTTTAGCAAATGCTATTTTGGTGACAGATCATAAAATAATAAAATATGGCTTTTAACTCCTTTAAAATCGATATTTACATTCAACTAAAGTAGAAATTGTTTCTTTTTTATTTTGGGGGGAGGGGGTTGTTTTTTCCTTAACAGCAGTGCCCTTAACTATTCAGCATTCACATCTGTGACTTATACACAGCTTGCTATTTCACCTCACATGAAAAGAAAGCCAAAATGCTAAAATCAGACTGTTCAGGACTCTGAAGGAACACACGCAGGTTACTTCTTTCTAAACAGAAAGGAACCTCAGCACAACAGCCTGACATTGCACACTGCCTGCTGATCTACAAGTTAGCCACATGTGAGGAACCAGTTGACCAAGACAAACTAAGGACACATATGGATGGATATGCTATACATCATGTGTCCTGAGAGATTTGTTGCTAGTTATAGCATTTCTTTTAAAGCATATGATGTTGGAGGATGCTATTATTTCTTCTGCAAATATGAAACTAACAAATTACAATTTAAGCACTGAAAAAAGAGATTTGTATTATAAATTTATTAGCTGATTCTTATTTACATGTTCCAATGGAGAAATAAAAGAACACATTCACTGATAAGTAAGCAGAATACTTAAATATCAATTCTATTTTACTTTGAATTTCATGATCTTTCTATCAAATATCCATGTGTATTAAATGAACATTCACATCCACCATGAAAGCTACCATAAGTATAATTTTCTGTTTCAAAGCACATAACAACTGGCAAAGGGGAAAGTGGTCCAGGCACCACCTCATCCTTGGCAGGAGGCTAACAACTTCCAACTAACATTTGCTACAGAGATAATTGAAAGTTAATCCTAAGTATAAAACATTACCCCAAATTTAGGTATGTGGAAATAGGGATACAAATAACCTTTTCTATTATAAATAATCTATTCTAAAGAGATTCTTTAGAATCTCAAAGATTCTAGAGGAGTGATTTAGATAGTGAAGGTGATGTTCAACAAGCCACTTATGAGTTGGAAATATTTTAACTGACAACTAGACATAGAGGGAGTAGCTCCAGAGAATATAATTCTAACCACCAAGTAAAAGTTAAAAATAGGAAGATTTTGAAGCAGTATAAAATAGATACTTCAAGCCAAAAGAGTTAATAATAAAGCAAGCTGCTTATATGGTAGTTAATCTTCTATCACTGAAGATTTATAAAAAGTGGAAAAAGTATTTGCAGACAAGATTGCTACACTGAGCAGGAGTTTAGGCTATAGAACTATATTTTTAATTATAAGAATATACCGCAGGTATTTTTTTAAAAGTGGAGTTAACTTGTTTTATGTTCTCTGAATTTAACAAAGAATATTACTTATATGCCAAGCCACATGTAATGTGGGTAATCAAATGTATAGGCAAAAGAAACAATAAGTTTAAAACATTATGAACAAAGCATGTGCTCATATTTTTTAAAATGCCTCTTGAGAATACAAACAAAATTACATTACTAGAAATTATCTCCTGTTGCTGTTCCCTAATTCCTATGTCACATTCCTTCGACCCTGAATCTCTGCTCACCTGCTTAGCTCAACTCTGGACCTTAAAAGAGCTTGGTTCAAATTGTTAGTTACGAGGAGAGAGATCCAAGATGGCCGATTAACAACAGCTCAGGATTGTAGCTCCCAGTGAAAGCGCAGAGAGCGAGTGGACGCCGCACTTTCAGACGAATTTTTGTTGCCCACAGACTAGGAGATTCCCGGCGGAGGAGCC